>NW_019060307.1:0-54729 GCF_000696155.1 Zootermopsis nevadensis | reverse complement strand
CCCCAGAGGCTAGAGGAAAAATCCTCTGCCCCCGTCGGGGATCGAACCCCAGTCGTCCAGCCCGTAGCTAGTCACTATACTGACTGAGCTATTCTTAGTTTCTGTACTTAATCATATTAATTGGTAACCCTCTGAAGCCGAAGCTCTTCTTAATAATATTTAATTATTCAGTCAGTACTACAAATAAAACAACGCGTCAACTGGTCAATGCTTTTTGAGAAAATAATCATCGTTTATTCTGAAAAATATAAACCCATAAATACACTCTATGGGCAACAAACAGAAAAAAACTTGTCTTTTTTCCCCACAGAGTGTATTTATGGTAACTATACGTACCAATTGATTTATCAATCAGTAAAGTTACTGATACATATAGTATACGTAAGAGTTAAATGGATCACTTGTCACATCGTCCAAGGAGGGCAGCAGTGTACAGCCTATCCTGTAAAGCAGTCACGGATAGATGAAATGGAGACGTCATCAAGCAGAAGGTAAGACGCGGTGCCAGCAGACTTTCGCGGTAAAATACAGCATGTTATGAAATTCACAAATGACCCTGAACTACCAAAAGCATGGGAAATATGATGGAGAGGAGAAAATATATCGCGCCTGATAAAAATAAAAGTATGATGCACAGTAAGATACTTCACTATTTTTAAAATACGTTAACATAATTAAATAAACAATTGTGTGCCGGACGGAAGAGTTACTTACATATGAAGTCACGTCAAGATGTTAACAAAATCCCTATTAAAACTGGAATAATACCCGTCTTGTTTAATCGCACCACCATAAATCAGTAGGCAACCTCCTTCTACAGAAAAACACTGTATCTTCGTACCATCTTTACACTGTTGTGATTGACAGTAAATACCGTAAGATTAAGACAGTTTTTATACCTTCAATTACACTCAAAAGACTCATTTTATATGACCATTACCATAATCCACGGTGGTTTAAATTTTGTCTGCCGGCTCTGTAACAAACACGTAAACCTGCATCTTTGATAAAGCCTTTAGTCTGTAGTAATTGCTCTTTGTGATTGAAAATCTCTTTATTGTAGGTAACTGACGTTCCAATGAATAAAAAAACTACCATTCGGTCCCACCACAATTATAATCACACACCAACATTTGGGGTTACGACAGTGGAGTTACGTGACACAAAACCATTCCAACTTAATTAACGCAACTTATCACCACAAATGCTGTTTTTAATACGATTTCTGAAACCAATTACTTTTCCACATGTGATCTCAGACTGCAGAAATTTGTATGACATTAGGTAGCTTCGTATTCCTATGATTGTAGCCGTATTCGACCAATGAATACAGATTGCGACCCCTGTTCTATTGTTTTACGAGTGATCTCATGCTAGAAGCAACTCGTTCCGTATTACATGCCGCTGCACTCTCTGCGGTAGAATGGAGACAACATTGTTAATGAACGGGATTGGTCGCCAAAACGCAAGGAAAAATTCAGATATCGAAATTGATCTGTAATTAATCTGAGCGGACTTTGGAGAGCAACACTGCATTATGTGTCTATATGACAAACACGTGTAGCTTACTGCTACAGCAAGCATTGGATGACAGTCGACATTCCATGACTGGCGAACAGCATACGCATGCAGTGTAAATGAACAATTTAGTACTTACTAACTGATGTGAAGACTCCCCAAAATCTGGTGAAAGGAACCAGGTACTCCCAAAAGCACGCACATTTCGTATATTGATAGGTCGACATGTCCTCTATCACACGCACTCAGTAAAAATGAATGTCCATCATTAACCTTGTGCTATTTTTTTAACCTGGCTATCGCAACATGGCCTCGCACCACTGCGGTAAAATGTGAACTGAACCAGCACCCGCCCATTTTCACTACCGCGAAGGCTCAAAATTTAGCACGGCCAACAGAAATGTGTTTTACATAATATGCGAAGCTGCCATAAGATGGCAGGAGAAGTATTCTAACAAGAGACATCTATGAACTGAGGTTGTAAGTACTGAATACATTTCGTGTAAATGTTGAACTAAAATTTTAATCAGTACATATATTCCAAATGTTACCACATAAATGTGGCCTCCTGAAGAAAATCTTGTAGCTGAATAATTTAAGTCTTATTATACAGGTTACTTCTTTCAAGTAGAGTCTGCCCCTTTACTTCGGCAACCCTCTATTTTTTATGTTTTGTCACCAGTTACCTGTCATAATATTTAAGTCTTGAATAATTATATGCAGTACAGAACTTACTTAATTATATGAATAATGAAATTATTTCGTTATTTTTACAATCTAACTCACACATATTATAATTTACTACAAAATATGTTAGCATTTCAGATAAAAAAACTAATTATGCAACTTAACTATTGTTTTGAATACACTGAACCGATTTTTGAACTACAGTTCTATTTGTGCATGCAATGTAATGGAACTGAGTACTGACATTCATGTGTTTTTGGAACAAGCATTTAAAATTTTATAAATTCTTCTCATATCGATATTGCACGGTAGTAGAACCTTTGCTGGGAAAAAGGAGAGAATATCTAGAACACAAAACTGATGAGTTTAAACAGTAAAAGCAAAAAATACTGGAGATTAGCATTAAGAAAGACTACCAACCTACTTGAAAATGCTACTGAAAAGTTAAAACAAATTTCCTGGAACTGATCACACTCTTGCAGAATTCTTCCAAGGAGATAAGACATTACATTCTGAAATTCACAAACTTATTCCCTAATTATTTCCACTTAAATTTATTGTTTCATTACTAAACAGACTGTTTGAATGCATATGTGAAAAAAGTGGGAAATAAGTTCAACAAAATTTTGTTTGCCATTTTCAGTAAATAGGAAAACCTGTAGTTTATTAGTAGAAAGTGTACTTTAATGGGTATATGAAAAAATAGCAGTCTTTGTCAGTAAATGTGCTATTTAATTATTAATGTCAAATAAAATTACTAATGTTATCAAGTTGAAGTGACTGAATAGATATTTATTAATATACTCAATTAATTTTACAATGTTAAGTTTTCTTTTCATTTCTCTAATAAACTTTAATTTCAATTTTACTTTTAGTTTATTTGGTCTCTTTGGAAACAAAGTTTTTACCTGTAAAGCACCAATACTGCCAGCCTCTGTTCAGCCTAGTACACCACAGATGATAATAAATGAAACAACGAACACACTAAATATTATTTATCTTGATCATTTTATATGTGAAATATTTATTTAATACAAATTGCACATTAAAATGTATACTTTTTCTTTGTTTTATCACTGTTCATCACAGGAAAACTTCACAAAATCACGTCTAGTCAGTCTTATGCAAATGGAATCTGCAAAGGTTTTTACAGCATTACACACAAAGCTACTGAACAGGCAGCCAATCAGAAAACACACTTCAATTCACATGCCTATTACCTCTCAACTTCTGCTTGCATCTTCTGTCTCTTGCACAGGACATTTTGCCTTAAACAACACAAGAAAGCATTACAGAACAATTCACAGGCACAAACATCTTCTCATTTAAAATACGCTTTAAAACTTCACATATCATAACAGTATTTGTGGAGAAAATTATGAACAAAGACAATATGAATAATTTACAGATTTAAAGCAAACTAAATTGCTGAGGTTCTATATGACTGTGACTCAACAAATACATTCAAGAAACAAACTGAACTGAATCTACAAATAAAACTATATATAATATGGTACTTGCATTTGCTGCACTAAAACTGTAATGGTTATACCACTGTGACCCACTCACTACAGTTCATTTATGCAAACATAATGCATTGCATGAGGGCAGGGTTGCAATTAAGGAAGAAGTTTTTAAAGGCATACAGTGTTCACAACTCACAATTATATTGAACAGGACTCAACGTAATAAAGGCAGGTTTCAATTTTGGGAAGTTAACCTCACCACATTTATATTTTACAAAGTCTCATCATAACAACTGTCACAATCTTTATATTTCTAGTATGTGTACTAAGAAAAAAGTGTCATTTATATTCAACAAATTGAAGAATGCAACCACCATTTCCTCCATTTATATTTTGGATAAGATGATATTAACAAAAATTCTATCACCTTGCAGAATTTTATAATTTGATACTGAATGGTTTTGATTCCTCCTTAAAAACTTGCATTACCAACTGATGTAGATTTAAACACAGAAAATGTGAAGGATATAACTGTGCACATTTCTCTAATTTTATTTCCTACTAAAACTGAGTTGGTGAAAAATGTTTAATAAAACTGTAAATAAAGCATTTTAACAGACATGTTTGATTTCCAAGTGTTCTATATTCCATCTTCCAGATCTGCAAGTAACATTTATTAGCCTGAGCTTCCTATAAATTTGTAAATATAGCTGGAAATTGTTTCTCTTTGGCTTGTTTAGATGGCTGTGTGCTCAACAAGGCTCTTTTTCTCTGGAGGTAAAGATGGCTGGAGACTATACAGTCATCTCCTTTCAAAACTAAGGCTGATAATATGAGCAACTTCATACATAGACATACAGATAAATTTACTTTTTCTATGGGAAAAATGTGTAAAAAGGAATTTCTAAACATGGTGAAAACTTATGCATATGATTCCATTTCCTCACCATCCTTCTTCTCAAAACTTGGGTCTTCATGCTTCTCCAGCAACTGTTTCGTAAAGTCAATCTTTGAGAGTCCAGTTCCCTGGATACTAATTGGACCTGATGACTCAATTGGTGAAAGTGTTGTCTGAAATATTAACCAACTATTAAACTAGCAGGGATCTACAATTCAAGTTGTCTAGCTTGCTTCAGCGTGATTTTGCGTGCCTTCAAGCGAGACAGTGTTGTGTTGTTTATATCTGATTTTTACCAGGTCAACAGATTTGAAAGAAGAAGTTTGCATCACAATGGCTTGACCTTACTTTCAAAGATCACCAAAGTAAATGAAAGATGGATTTATGGATATGATCCAGAGACAAAGCAGCATAATCATGTTGGAGGAAAATCCCTTCATCTCCATGTCTGAAGAAGGCCAGACAGGTTCGTTTGGATATCAAGAGCATGTTGATCATGTTTTTGATATCAACAGGATCATTCATCATGGATTTTTCCCGCAAGGTCAAGCCATTAACCAGCTCTTCCACAAAGGTATCCTACAGTGTCTACAGGACTGTCAGGCTCAAACATCCAAGAAAATGATAGCACCTCATATACGCACAACTAAGTCCCCTTCCTAATTGATCTCAGCTCCTTCACACCAATATATCTGTTTTACAATAAATATATTATATATTACCTTTTGTTTAGCAGACATGATGGATCTTTGGTTGATTTCAGGGTTCCTTAGCTTAGGTTCATACACTGAATCAAGACCCTGTAATTGTCAAAAGATAGATATGAACCTAAATGTTCACACACAATATTTTACTAGTAAATATAAGGACTATATCTATCTGATCTTAGTTCAGGTAACTCAGGACCAGGTTCAATGACAGGCTTCTTCTGAGTTAACAACAATGAACCTTGAAGTTCCATGCCAACATGGAATTTCTTGATCAGCTGAATATCTACCAAGTGCAGAAAGAAGTTTGTACCAATGGAGTAAGTAAATAAGATATGTTCAATCTCCTCACCAATGACAAGAAAAAGTAAGTACCTTCTGTTCTGCAGATGTTCTAGACCTTGAGCAAAATTCAATGCTTTTGGTCTTGTATTCATACAGTGAGCTCAAACCCTGCGACTGACAAAATAAATATGTTCATGAATCACAAAACCCACTGAATAAGCAAAGAACTTACCAACATGTAACACACAAATATTGTAGCCGCCAGACAACTTGTTTGCTATGCTCCCTAGTTCCGAGGCCACAACAGATTCAGCAGTCAGATAAAGATTCAGAGTGGCCTGGTGGGGGAGGTAACAGAAGAGCTGATGTTTCTGGCATCCAGGCACAGCACCTTCCCCTCTTCACCATGTACTGACAGTTTGCAAGATGTCTGGTGGCTACTTGTATTGACAAGTACCTTTCTGAACACCTGTTGTATCTTCCTTTCACATGCAGTACTTACCAAAGTCTGCATACTGTGATTCAGCAAGATCAAGAATAGTCTCATAGAGTAAAGTATGAGGCATGTGTATAACAAATTCCTGCCTCTTGTCATTTTGTTCTAAAAAATTATACATATATGTTGGATTGTGAAATATAAAACAGTGTAGTTTATACATACAGATACTGATTTATATAGCTTATATAAAAGCTTCATGTTTATTTATTTGTTTATGGTCCACTTGATGATCTCATCAGTAGCTCAAATGACATGGTGATTAATGAATGAACTAGAAAAGATAAGGAAGGAAGAAATCATGGCCTAATTTATATATGCCTGAAAGAACTGAATTAAATCACAAAAATCTGTAACATAGCTGGTTTCCTGGTCAAGATTTTAACTTGGGAATTCCTAAACACAAACCAGGAGTGTTAACCACTCAGTCACAATGTTTGGTTAAATTGTGTTGTATCTTTATGATACGGTCTCATTACAAAGCGATTTAACTGTACAACTTCAAGGAATAATAAAACAAATTAGCAAGAACATGTGGATATCAGCAGTTTTGGAAGAGACTTAAAGATGAATAAATATTAGAACAATGTTACATGTATAAAAAATAGGAGAATATAATCAGATTTAACTTCCAACTACAACAGTAAATCACACAAACAGACCAAGTTCTGTACTACCTTCAAAGGAAGATTCAAGTCGTTAATGGGTGGTAGCATGACATGCCTGGACCAGCTGGGTGGGGAAGCAGGAGCTGAGACCTGCCTTGGGTTTGTAGTCCCCTTTGCAGCCATTGTCTGCTGTTCCTCCAGAGGCTTCAGGAACCTTTCATGTCCTGATGTAATACTACTAAATCTCCTGTTCAGTGTTGCACGTGTTCGTCTATCAGCAGCACTGTGGTACCCTCGAGGTTCCAGTGTTGGTATGGGGGCCAAAACATGGTTTGCAGAATGAAAAGTCAGAGGTTTGGCTAGATTGACAACTGGAGGTACACTAGTATGTCGCAAAGAGCCTTGGCAATGGCCGACTTTAAGGTTTGATTCAAGAGCTGGAGAAATCAAAGAGCTACTTGCAGAACAACACATGGATTTGGCAGATACATGTAGTGTGCCATTAAGTTCAATATTATGAATATCTGAGACAGGAGTAAATGATCTGAATGATGTAGCGATGGCTGGAAGTCTCAAAGTATTCATTCCGCTTTGTCCCTGCATTGGTGAAGGATTAGTATGTCTTTGTTGTGTCCTATCAGGGTAAAGATGCAACAGTGGTTCCAAACCTTTTGAAACTTGAGACCACACATGCAAAAACAGCTGCTCCATAACAGAGTCCTTCACTTTCTGTTGCAAGCTCTCTGCAGACAGATCTCTACCATAGCACAACATAACACTGCCTTCTGTAGTGTCTGGACTAGAACTGCAGTTCCTGTTGCACTGATCATTCAGTTCCTGCTTCTCCTGGTATGACCCATGGCTTGCTATTACTTCTTCTTCATCTTCACTATCTTCATCATCCTCTAGCACCACACAAGCTGCCTCATCGATTGCCATTTTTTTATCATGAACACAAGTCTTCTCATGCAGTCTCTGCAGATGGAATGCACTCAACTCTAATCCAACTCCTCTTACCCTGAGACAGAAATGACTAAATAAAACACACTTCCATCTACAGCAGCACTCAGACTGATGATTCAGTTATATGTGAATGAATTTGGTTTCTATGTCTGTGCTTTATCAAGTCTTGAAATCACAGGAAATGAAACTGACAATTATTGTAACTCAACTTCAAGACTCGTGATCACAACTATCACAATGTGCTGCGGTAAACACTTACAAGAACAATGTATATATATATACGTGATCACAACTATCACAATGTGCTGCAGTAAACACTTACAAGAACAATGTTATTTAAGTTCTATTGGAAAAGAAATACTGGGATATACTAACAGTGGATACAGTAATCCAAATAATACTAAAAGCAACACTGAATTTGATATTAAAGTACCATTCCACAAAAAGTACAGTGTGCCAGTGACTTTGTGACAATATTTCAGCCTCTTATTCCCCGAGGCCATTCAATGTTGAAAATGTCATATTTTGCATTCCTGTGCCATGTTTCTTATAGAATCTATGGTAGTGAGATCAAGTAACTGTAGTGACCATTTCTGCTGACTGCCATCACCAATTCATTAGCCAGGTAACTGCTCATTAAGGTACTCCAGCATGTGTCATACTGTAAGTAAACCTGTAATCATGTTTTGTGTAGTTCAAGATGCATGAATTATCCTGATGTTCCATATAAGGCTCAAATCATCTTTCAAATATCTATAGCTCCATAAACATTGAGAATCAAACCAATGTTCATATGACATCAAATTAAATCAGGAATAAGATCATAAAGTAGTGACCAGACACAATGTGCGTGCACATATACACATATTCATAAAGTAGTGACCAGACACAATGTGTGTGCACATACACACATATGGAAACCATTGATTGATTTTGGACTTCCTGTTATTTGGCGCTTGTCTTTGAACTCTACAACAAAACCCCAGACACCCAACATAACCAGTCACCTGCCTGCCAAGTGCATTCCAAATTAAAAAGAAACACTATGAAGAAGTGATGAAAAATATTCTATTAAAAATGGGGAATAAGAGATTAACTAACTATGGTCCCCAAGCCGTAGAAATCCTGAACTTTATTTGAAACCATACTTTGGACAGTTTCATTAATAAAGACAATATTTTTCATTGTGATGAAATTTGAAGATAATTCTTGTTGTAGCATAGTGCTAACTGAACACACAACATTGTTGAGTATTGAACTCACTGATTTCAACAATGGGAACAAATTTTCTATTTTAAGTAAAATAAAATATGTTAAAATCTCATAAACAAATAATGTACATAGCATTGACTGGCAGAGATTATGAACCACCATTCATCAATGCCACTGACATGTGTGCCATAGATATTTTCAGAAAATCTGAAATCTCCAAAAATTTTCTACCTGTAATGGGGAAATTTGCTTCTCCAATCAACGCATTCTGCTGAGACTTCCTTCTTCAGTTTATCCAAAGATTCCTCCCCATAAAAACATCTCTCCAGCTCATCAACCAGATCCTGAACTTTTTGTGTTGTCTCCACTTCAACATCCTATTAAAACAAATCAATAATAAGCAGTAATAATATCTGTAATTATGGACTATTATAAAATAATCAAAGGCAGCAGGCTTGTCACCTGCTACTCTAAGGAACCAAAAAGACTAATAAGATAAGTTGTCTTAAGCAACAATCCAGAACAGGCCAAGGGCCCAATTCTTGATAGCAGATGATGATTATGAAATAATTACCTAAAAATTGTAAAATAAACAAGAACTATGACTTCAGTTGTCCAAGTTCATGCTTATGTTTTCATTTCTAATGCTCACAAAGCTGTAATCGTATCTGTTGTTTTACAAAAATATTGACTGGTTTTTTTACCTGGCTTACAAGCATCATTTTAAATGATATTTTTAACAATTCTTCATGCAAAACTCAAGTAACATCTGGTAGTCTCATGCATATAGATGGCCAGACATGGCACAGATTTTTGTACATACATCAGTCCACGACATAAAGCTGGTGACACTGTTGCCAAAGCCTGATGACCCTGTGTCACCTGAAAACTGCCACGATCTTCCTTGGTCATCATCATCTGCTGATTCAAACCTAAGAAATGCAGAAAAATACTGTTAAAAGATTTTCCAAGATGCAGGCTAAGTAAACCTCCTTATAACAGTGATTTTCAAATTGTTTGGTTCACCTCCCACACTCCCTAATGGAACAGTTTGCAGTCTACTTCCTGCTCTCTAACATAGAATAAGGAAAATTCTAAATGTTAGCAAAACATACCTGTAAAATAAATTTTTTGGGAGTGAGACAGACACTATGACTATAATAGAGATCTCTGGGTAATGTTGAACAATGGCTTACACTGTCTAATAAAATAATAAATAAAGATACAAGAAAAGAGTAAAAATAAAGAAGGTATTTAAATTAATTTAGACACATTAAGAGCCTGGAAAAGCTCTAAAAGTCCTAAGGAGTGCTGGAACTGTAAATGGAAGAATAAGGACTACTCAAATGAACAAAACACTGTTTGATAGATGATGTGACATAGAAAAGACCACATAGAAATTAGATTTTAGCTTGGAAGAGCAAGAAGACTGTCTCATGTGGAAACATGAGCAACAGTCAACCTGAGTAGTAAAAATTAAATTTAAAAATAAAGGTAAGGGAGGAGAATATGTGGCATTGTTGACAATCATAATGACTCTCATGAAAATCAGTACATTATCAGCCATATTGATTTTATGTATATAATTGAATCAGGTGATATATATATATATATGATGGTTCATTTTGACCTGAAATTTTCTGACCTGCAGAAATGGGTTTAGGCTTACGTGCAGAGGAAGAGTATACAGAAAAGTGCATAACTTTAAATGTATAAAATGATTTACTATATGTTGTGATCAACATTCTGGATCAAATTTGAATTGCCTATACACACACTGCTTGTTAACAGAGTTGTGAAGAAGTAACAGCCATTCACAATATTAAAATAAGGACAAGAGGAGAAGTGTCAGATTAAATGAGGCTTCAACTAATGTGGCATAAAGTTCTTGTATTAGCACAATGTACAATTTAATTATAAAAATTACACAAAATAAACTCACCCAAAAACATCATCAAAACTTCCATCCCTTGACAGAGATGGTGTTGAGTTCCCACTTGCTGTCCCATCCAGCCTGAGTGCTGACAGCATGTTGACAGCCACATGTGTCTCCAGCTGACTTTCCTGATAGGAAGGTACTGGCATTTCCTCCACTTCAACAGCCATTTCTTCAGCAGGTTCAGGAAGAGGCTGCAGTTCTCCAAGTTTGACTTTTGGCACAACATGCCTGAAAGCCATGATTCATCACTGGAAAGATTCCAGTTCAGGAAGGGAAAATTTGCGTGAACTACATAACATAATTATATCAGATTACAAGCATGGATGTCATAATAAGGTAAAAGAAAAATACCAATATTCTGGAACTGCTTGCCATACTAACATGCTACAATCACTTACAAGCTTCGCCTTGATGGCTTTAGAGACATGACAGCAAAAATCTTGAAGACCAATTTCTGGAACTATTCAGTACGCACAGAGCAAACTTCTTCATCCTAGTATTCCTGAAACATATATGGGCATTAACAGAAACAAAATTACAAACAGCTGTCACTTAGGTAAGTTATTCAGGATGTGTAGTAACGGTTACATCATACACAATTGTCATTTACCACTACACTACACACAAACCTTTTGGCCAATCTATGTACAGCAACAACTCCTAGATATTACCAATATAGAAATTTAATAGCCACTGTATATGGCAATGTATTCTAAACTTTCAATGTATGTTCAAACAATGGATTTGGGCCTTGCATACTACCAAAGTGTTGTGGCACCCTTTTGTATGGAAATGCCAACTGACAACTTCTGAATATCTTCGATAAATCAACACTTTTCTGAGCTTTGAGCCTGTACAGTAGGCAATCAATCATTTTACAAGATTTGTTTGCTGTTTTCTTTTGACGTAAATACGTCTATATGGAAGGGTCATTCCGCAAAAAATTGTTACAAAAAAGTGACAGGAAAAAGTGTAACGAAAAAGTGACAGGAAAATGTGTAAGATGGATACCTGGGAAATATCAACAATTTGTAAATATGGACTGACAACAATGGTCAGCTTGCATGCATTGTTATGTTACCTAGGAAACGTCATCTGTTTACTCGGCATTGTTGTGTTACATTACTGCCGTCAACAATCCGCTTTCGTTATTGCGGAAAGAGCTGAGCTGTGAATCGCTTGTAGAAGAAGTGTGTCGTAGACTAGATAATTACAGAATAGTTGCAGCTGAAAAGAGAGGTGATATCTATGCGGCAGAAAGTATGGTCAATGGTAAAAAGTTTTAATTGTAACCCTGTATATTTGTAACCACACACCTATTGATGATTGTAAGAGATTTATTTTGAGTCATTTGAGAAATTATACAAAGATGTCTTCAGTTATGGCCACAGAAGATCCTAATACAATGCCGATAATACTGACAGGAGATTTTAACATTGATTTAAAGAAGGAGGAAAATCAAAGCTTTGTCACATTTATGGAGAAAACGTTTGGCTTAATGTTGATGTAAAATCCTCAATGTAGTACTACTAGATCAAAATCTTGTATAGATATGGTGTTTGCACGATATGTTGATACTCTACAATGTACAAATTTTATAACATATTTCAGCTACCACAGACCCATCTTAAACATAACTTACTCAAACTTTAATCAATTGTAAAGCGTGTATAAAGAAAATATTTAGAATAAAGCCACTATATAAACTCCTTACCGTATAGACGTATTTACGTCAAATTCTCCGGAACCGTGGTTCCACTGTAACTTTTTAATACAATTGCATACACCTCCAATTTCGAATTTATTTCCTTGCTTCAAAGGTCGTCTGCTAAACGTCCGTAAAACAAAAAAGACCTGCGCATCGCACGCATAAGAATATTTAAAGTAAGTACACATTACTGATACTTACAAAATTTAACAAAATCGTGATAGTCGTATGTTTCATTGTTATGCTGTTATTTAACACAATGGTATACATTACAATACATAATAAATTAAACGTATGAATTACATAACAGCATCTCATTTGTTTTAAACCGGAAACTGAATGACGTGGCGATTGCCAACTGTCTAGAAGGTGACGTCTTGTTCTTACTGCTCTTGGAGAGCAGTTTTTGTGTTGTTATAGGCGTAACAAATTATTATATTTCTATCAGATTTATACGTAATTTGTCGAAGAGGTAAGTATTAGCGTATGAACTTTTCTATGTATCGGTAAGAGTTTAGTTAATCAAATTCGTATTGATGCATGCAACCTGAAGGTCAATGAAGAGGCCAGTGAAGCCTAAGAGTTACTTGAATTTATTGTGATTTAGGCCTTTTTCACTAGGACGTAAAAGATCTGGACCATATTTCTGGTTGTATTAATTCCGTTGGTTAGATTCAGTAGATCCCGCGAGTATTAGATATGGTGCTCATTGTGCCGTAGAACTCGATGTGAAGATCACATTAATTGTGTAATTATAAAAGTAGCTGAGTCACATTTTATTTTGGAGTACGGAAGCTGGATTTTTCTGTTCAGCAGATTACATTATGTTCCTGTGGGACTGGTTTACCGGCGTTCTAGGATACTTGGGTAAGTGTGAGGTGAATTATGTTTATTTCGTCTTAGCATGTAGATCTAATTGAAACCCATATGATCTTCTAGCACATCAGTTCACAGTGCCAATAAAACACATTAATATTTAATGATAGAATACTTTCATGTAAGGATCCTTGTTTATACAATAGAATCATACATCATAACCAAAACTCAGGTCATACAAATTTTTGGGGTTTTTTTCCCGGTTATAAAAGGTTTACGGCATCAGAAGGGTAGGTTTGCATTTTTAGGAGTGGAAAAATCGGGAAAGACAACGTTATTACGGCAGAAGAAGATTACATAGAGCCTGTACCATGGATGAGTAAGTCCATTTATTGAATGATTTGATGCATGATATATGTTCTGTGGTTTTCACAGGATTGTGGAAAAAATCTGGAAAGCTACTGTTCCTAGGTTTGGATAATGCTGGCAAAACTACATTACTACACATGCTCAAGGATGATCGCTTAGCTCAGCATGTACCAACATTGCATCCAAGTAAGCAGTATGGCTATGAGAAGTGAAACTTACCTTTTTCATGACACTTGTTCACCTCTTTCCTTAATTCCTTGAGATTAATTGCAGACTCTTAGCAGAGGACTGTGTGTCCATATAATAAATGCATGGATATCTAGGAAGTTGGATAAGTTTTGTTAAGTGCTAGTTTTAACATAAGATTTAAAGTGCAACTTTTTTTATCCGTCAAACTGAAACTGTTTGCAACAGGTGCTGTTAACATCTTTTTAATATTGTTTCTTAATTTGTGAGTGGAATTATTTTATACCCACTAAAATATAACCCATTACATATTCCATTCTTTTATATAAAATTTGCCTACTCAAGTGAATATATATATATATATCCTTTCTACATAATTCTTCCAGAAGAGAGATCTCAAACTATGGTATGCAGTTTGTTATACAAAATTCTCTGTAAATACACATGCTATTAGATGGTGCACATAATGGTATCACATGACTGTATGACCTAGATCATTACCGTCATTCAAGTAATTGTTCTGAGTTGTGACTATAAGTTCACTGTGAGAAATATATTTCTATTCATGCAGGAGCACAGAGGCTATGAAATCATAATGTATTTAATTTTAAGTAGCTATTTCAAGACAGGAGTGGTTATTAGTGTAATATGGAAGGATTTGGAATTAAATTTTATTTTACATTTGTTTTACAATAGAACTGCACTATTAAGTTGGCATTTCCGAAAAATATAGCTAGCAATCAGTAAAAGTGGAGCAGGAACAAAACACTTGTTTCACAGTAGTAGCATTTTTAGGATGTTATTTTTGAGGATGTGAAATGGCGGTTAGTAAATAAACCAACTATTCTGCTGGCAATAATGTTGGTTTCTTTACTGTATTTTTTTATTGCAAAATGCCATCCCAGTCATTTCAGGGTTCATTCTGTAAAACCCTTTCAAATATGGTTCTGGTATTAGTAGGGATCAGAAATCAAATCAAGAAGGGAGTGGTTTAGGCATAGCAAACATGGAAAATATGGACTCGATTGAAGGGCCCAGTGGCAGCCTCTTGTGAACACAATAATGAATTTTTGGTTCAATAAAAGAGGTGGTATTTCCTGACCCAAGTGACTGTTAGCTTTGCATGAAGGACTCTGATATGTGGATTTAATTACATAAACTAAATAGAAACTGTTCATTTTGAAATAGCTATATTTTTGTTTTTATTTGTATAGCATCAGAAGAACTGTCCATAGGCAATATGAGATTCACAACATTTGACTTGGGAGGACATCACCAAGGTAAGTGAAAGAAAGTTATTTCTATTTAAAAAGTTTTAATTATAAGTATGTAGTGTTTAAAACTTCTAGTCCCTGAATCACTTTTTCAGTTATGATTTTCATAATCTGCCATGTATTATGGCTGGTTGAATTATAATTTTGCTGAACTATCTTCTCTTTTAAATGGAAATTGCAAACATCTTCAAATTAAAACAGAAACTGAAATATTTTATAATTTCCATGCCATAGATTAACAAATTAAACTTGTGACACAGTTTGGAATATTGTTGATTCCTAGTTAATGAAATTCCGTGTTCCAGCACGCCGTGTTTGGAAAGATTACTTCCCCGCTGTAGATGCAATTGTGTTTCTGGTGGACGCAAGTGACAGAGGCCGATTTGTTGAGAGTAAAACAGAGCTGGACTCCCTAATGACTGATGAGCAGCTGAGCAATTGCCCTGTGCTTATTCTTGGGAACAAGATTGATCGCCCAGAAGCTGCATCTGAAGATGAACTAAGGAACTTCTTTGCTCTGTATGGCCAAACTACAGGCAAGGTACGTAAATGAAGAGGAGACTTAGAGCAAGCAATATATAAATGTAATGATATTTCTCGAAACAGATGGTATTAACCCTTTTAGACTGAAGTAATCAGAAGTACATACATTTCTGGAAAGAGGTTGTTTCCTAAACCGGAGAGATAAGAATATAACTGCCTTCTGGTTTGTGGCACCATGTAGTCTTGTAGAAGTTTAATGATGTTTCAAAGGTCCACCAGGGAAATCACCTTAATGATGGTAATGTTGGTAAACTTCTACCTGACTACAAAGTGCAACAGTGCAAAACACCATCTTCACATTTGCTGCCATGAGAACCTCAAGTGTCATTAAGAAAACTAAGGATATGATGCAAAGTATGTATTCTGTTTCCATTTTGGTCCCCACATCTGCATATTTCCCAGAGGTTTTATGATAAACTTTGGGACCGAATACCAGACTCGTATTATGGTTCAGAGTTCACATTAAACTGTTTGTTCCCTCTGCTGACTTAACAGCATCTGCCCTGTGGGTGCTCCAACTTCAGAAGTGGACTCTTTGCCCATGCCTCGGTGGGCAAAGGCCATACCAGGAGGATATAGGTACAAACAAATGGACACATTTACATTCAAATGTATACACTTATGCTTGACACAGAAGTAGATTCTCACTTAAATCTACATTGAATGTATTACTGAAGTAAAAGTACCTGAATTTTTTTTTAAATCCCTGCATAGGTAATACGGTCCCCTGATTGTCACATATATGGACGTTTTATTTTGTATAATTCTTCTTACATTATTTCCATTTTATACTGGTTGATACTCATCTATAACCACCCAACAAGATATGTGATAGCCCTGACCAAGCAGAAAATTATCAATCATATCCTTACATCCTTTGCCTGAAGTTAGGGGCATCATCTGATCCAGCACTTGACTGGTCTCAGAGTAAAGGTAATTTATTGTACATAATTATAATAGTTAAGTTATTCTTTTTTTCATTGCTGTAGGGTAAAGTACCTCGAGCAGAGCTCCCTGGACGCCCCCTAGAACTGTTTATGTGCTCTGTTCTGAAGCGCCAAGGTTATGGAGAAGGCTTCCGATGGTTAGCCCAGTACATCGATTGATGTGTCTGCCACACATGGATTTGTGTGTTGTGTAACATAAGTGTGATGAAGAGGCAGACGGTTCCATCAGCTACTTGAAATTTATGAAACTGCTGTTGGAATATTAATTTAATTTTTTCCTGGGGTTTGTTTCAAGTTTGTTGTTGTTTGTGACAGTTTGAAATGTGCAGCTCTACTAACAAAGACGGATAAGTCATCCTTCAACCATTGAACATTGTTGGAACTAGATGAATTGTTTAACTTGCTTCATCAGTTATCAATGGGCTTTGAATTTCAGGCATGTTTTATGTCTAATTGCACATTTCAAATTGTGTAATTAATTTTGGTGATCACTTTAGAACAATTTTACTGAAATGAGAATTCTTAATTGAGTGAGAAGTAATATTGTGTAAAAAGGACATGACTTATGACCAAACACTAGTGTTACTGTAACTGTGTACTATTCGTATGCGAAACAACTCATTTTTAATTTTGTGGTGTTATAGTTGTTGAGGTGGGTTGTTCTGTACAAGAATGAATACTGTCAGTCCTTTTCTTATTTATCTGCATGATCCTCGGTCACGGAGAACCCATCTTCGCTTCACAGATAATGTATCAATTTAAAGTGAACTCCTTTCTGCTCTCGTAACTTTGAAAGTGTTTGTCTCTAGATCTAGTATAGCATTTGATTTCAGTGAGCAACTGTAAAATATGCACATGAGCATTTTACAGAAGTGTTTAACACATTTGTTGTATGAAGATTTCTGGGTTGTTACGCTGTGTAGTCTGGTAGATGTTTACCAGCGTTTCAGAGGTTTATAGGAGCTGGACCAGCTCATATAAACTTTGCGCCACCCACCCAATTGGCATATTCATCACCCTGATGATGGAGGCAGTATGACCAGACTACACAGCGCAACCCAGAAGACAGAAATCTTCATACTTAACGCTGTGAAAACCTCAATCATACATTTGTTGTATGTTTTCTAGTTCCAAATTCACCTTCCCTTTATGCTACTTTTATAGTGCTGTGGTCATGGCTGCCATGAGTATGTGTTATACAATCTCCATGATATTCTTTGTTATAAAATAAAAGCTCATAACATGATGACAGTCTTTATTTTTTGTCCTGCATATACCAATTATTTTTAGAACAATGATTCCTCCTGGAAGAAACAGTACCAATGCAATCAAAATGGATATACTTCTTAAGTGAACAGAAAGGCATTCAAGATATTTTAACTGCCTCGAGTAGTTGGTAGTTAATCTCGCTGAACAAGACATTCCCTACTGACATGTACTTAAACATTTGCCATTATGAAAACTGTACATCCTTTTAATTTCACAGATCAGCATGTACCATTTCCCAATCATGGGCAGATTCTTTATGCCTCCTGTTATCATCTACTGACTAACAAAAGATACACCCTAACCAAGGACTGTATGTTCAGTACCCAGCCACTGAACACAAGATTTTACCAACAGCTGCATGAACTTGCTATAATTCCAGCACATCTGCTCTCAGTGAGTGCAAAAGCTATAAAATATTGGGCTGCACGATTTATTCATAGGTGCATGGTATTTGGATGAATGTGCTTGAGCCAATCTGCTCAGTTTTCCATGTAATCTATGTACATGTTGCTCTTTACATAATATACTTGGCGCTCGTGTCCTCACCTACGTCTGTACAAAAGTATGTCTGTTGCAACGGACGTACTTTGTACGGTCGTGTGGCCCCAGCCTTAGTTGTGTTGTTTTGCTCAACCCCATTCTATATTTACAGTAATTAGTATAATTAATTGTGAAATAAAATTGTCTTGCTTATTTGAAGAGTGATGTTTAAACATTAATTTTAGAACAAATTTCCAGATACTGGAATCCAAAAGTCACATTGTTAACATCAAAGAATGCCATAAAATCTGTTTCTGGGCCAGTACAATCCAGTCCACATTATAACCTATTTCATCAATTGTTTATTTAGTTATTTTACGATGGTCCGCTAACTTTTATGGCTATGCTGTATCAAATGATATACAGTAGCATGATTATGAATAATGAATAGTTTTAATTGTGAGATGAAGTGGTTGTGTTTCATTTCAAGGTACCAATCTAGCAATCACCAGAACTGAGAAAAACTATGAAACTTAACTTGCAGGATAGCCGGTCTCAACCAAGATTCATACCTCCAAAATATGAATCAGATATTCCAACCAGATCAGGCTTTTTTCTTGATATCTTTTTTAAATTATCTTCTCATTTCTGCTGTGATTCAAAATTGGTCTCTTCCTGACGAGACAAATTAATGTTGTTTAAAATAAGGATGGCATATATCACACTAATAATGGCAGACTTTCAAAACAAACCATGATTCATCCTGTTACCTAAACACCAGTCACTACTGTAATTTTAATTTACCTTGAGTGGATCACAGGACATGTGGTTTCCAACATCGCACAAAAGGTCGACAATACAAATCCAAAACTAAGTGATCAATGTGTGGAGCATATGATTTAATGCGATGGAGATGCACTACTGACACTTTCCATACAACTTTGTGTATTCCATTAAGAATGCTGCAAATAGAATGCGAGACATGGAGGGCCCAAACTTTCCACTCAACTTTCTTCCAACTAATCAAACTGTCCTCTATGAACAACTCAACACCATCAAAACCAAAAGACTGTTTGCAACTTTCATGCAGGAATTTCTTGGGTTTTGCACTTAAGAGAATACATTTGCATTTCATACACAATGCAAGTTTATCTGTTTCGTGGTCATAATTATGAAGACCAGCCTCAATTTTTGTCTTGTGAATACCTGAAATAATGTTTCCATGTATATGCAGCATTCCACCAGATGACTTCAGAAACTTACAAGCAACCTGCCAGCCAGCCTCGCAAGATGGCAGTAATCCCAAGTTTACTCTGTCTGCAATGTGACACAACTGCACCTAAATAACAGAAACCAACCTTAAACAATGAAACTACACTAGACATGAGAGATTGCATTATAATGACATGAAGGACAGTGTTATGAAATAAAACTGAAACAGTGAACTTTGGGGTCAAGAACAAGGTTGTGCAGCGGAATGGAGAAGCATACAGAGAGAATAAACGTTTGGACATAAATAAAAGGAAAAAGATTGTGGTAAGACAGTAAGCAGTAGAAATGGCTGCAAAGAGACAAATCACAAAAGTAGAAAAATGTGATGATAAGAATTGTTTAAAACAGACCAAGGATAAACCTTATCAATTACTGCTTCCATATTTCAGTATCAAAACTGTTTTGTCATCAGGTTTAAATGATGCAAAGTGTTACATAATTAGCCATTAAAGTCAGCTACCTACTTCACATTGCAATGCTTGACATCTCTATTTTTCTGTAAGCCATGAACTTGGAACTTTCTATTTCATATGCCACATTCAGTAGTACCTTTTGGTTGTCTCCTTCATGTACAATACATCTTCCACCCGCATCATTCTGAATTAAATTCTTTCTGAAACCAATACAAAACAAGCATCAGATGTATGCTGTATCAACTAGCAAAATATGATGATGTAAATTAATTAACTCAATGGAACTGGATTATCCTTGAACAGCTGATAGTTTACCCCTGCTGTTACTAGACCCTATCCAGAGTCAGTTCAATTGACCTCACATTTTCAAAACATATTTTTATATGCCTAAGTATCCAAGTGGTTTCTTACTTTGAGATTTTTATCCACAATTTTGTATGTTTCATTCTTGCATGGTACAAGTTACCCATTTCATTTTTGTTGATTTTAATCACCCTAAAACATTAGGTGAATATTATAGATGCTAGATAAAAACTACCAAAGTTATATTTACATCTCCTTTTTAGTCTCTCTCACAGGTTTCCTACAGAAATTCCATATACATTTCTAAATAATCATCAATTATGAATTTGTACCTTAGAGCAATAACAGCATCTGGATTCCATTCGCAGGCATGGACCAATAGTGCACCAGCATGAACAAGGTAAGGAAGAGTAAAGTAACCAATCCCTGCATACATATCCACAACCACCTCACCATCGCATCTGAACCTGGCAACCCTATGACGCTCCGAAGCATTGCCAGCACTGTACATGCTCTTTGTTACATCCCAACTATACCTATATCAAAAGCAACAGCCATGTTATAGTATACGTTACTGTATATATTAAAGAAAGATGATGCTGTGTTCCACACACAGGTTTCACTGTATACTGTATGTGTTGGTATATTTATATTGGTACTATGGCATATAGACATGATCACTTATTACAAAGGGACACAGGTATTACACACACAAGCATTATTACGTACATTTTTAATATTTGATACAATTTCAAGCTATGTTTTGTAACATTCTGTGACTTGGTTTTCTCCATTGTTATTTCAGATAATTTGGAAACAGGATATACAGAGTGTACCGCTTAAAATGCAACCCAACATTAATCACATACCACAGTACAAAAATGAAAACAGAAGCAGGTCCACCCCATGTAATAGACTCTTCTGCCCTCCCCCATGAAACTCAAGTCAAGGTCACCCTTATTGCTAGGCCACTGCTCATGCCAGTAGCACAAACGCTGTGCAGGCGTGAAAAAGGTGTATTCATGAACATTACTTTACATCAAAATAATTTTTGTTTGTGAAGCATTTAGTAATGCATATCCTGACGAGAAAGTACCAAATAAGACAAAAGTACACTGACTTGTAACAAAATTTCAGGGCACAAAAGTGTTTGTGAGAAGTGCTCAAGTGACAATTGAAATTACTGCTATACCAATTGCAATTTAAAAGGGACACTCTGTATAAATCTATGCTGTGTGTATGTGTAGACACACACCCTTTCCTTACAGAATATGGACGGAAAGCCAAAAGAAGCTAAAATGATGAAAGACTATACTTGAGATCCAAAATAAAAGCTTCAACTGTTCTGACAGATAAACTGATAAACATTTTCTAACTTCAAAATATTTCTCTTCTCATAAGCATGCAATGCGGACACACACAAAATGCTCCTTTCTATCTACAACTGAATGCAATGAAGATTAATAATCTAATGAAAGAGACCATACTTGATTCCATTATCCACACAGTCCACCCAAGTTGATTCACCCCACATCAACTGAACATTTGGTGTGCGAAATCCATCTGGGGAGATGTGACTTTTTAAAGCAACACGATTTCCGTTAAGAACTAGACACACATTTGTCCAAAGCTCTGGCCCTGTAAACAAGCAGTTACCACATTGAAGATTTGTTTTTTCATGATGTTTTACTTTGATGAAGAAAAGTATATATAATCTGATCTGAGTCAGTAAATGCAGTTTTACAGGTCAGCTAATGCTTATGCTTAAGCATAACTAATTAATAAATATACAAAATTTTAAGTTTCAATATGTAGTTTTAACATTTATTACCACTACATTTATACATTAACGTTTAGTGCAAAAATACCCGAGATGCTTCTACAATGAACACCAAAAAAGAAACGAAACAATATGTTAATCAATCCCTTACTTAATCAATTAATTTTCAACGGTCATCATGCATGTTTGAATTTCACAACAAACTGAAATATCTGTTAACATTTATGTTACATCAAATTCCTATCATAACTTACTACAATACAGAATTTTAAGAACTACAACAACTATGTGCATTGGTTACTGTCTGTGCTGTAATGGAGAGAACTCAAGTGAACTGTTTTCCAGCTTAAATTTTAAAATTATATGTCCATTGTTCAAATAATAATTAGCAAATAAGTATCTATAACAAAATGTTTTTCCAATGACAAATTAAACACCAATTAAGTTTAATTAGCCACATTGTATTAACTAACCTGCTTCACACCATGCTGGATTCTTAAAGTATTTGTTACTATTAAAGAGAAGTAAATCCCCATACTTCTCCCATGAAGTTGGAATTTCAGCCACAAGATTTTCTTGCCAAAGTCCTTTGCTTCTCATCAGAGCCTCAACAACTTGCATGAGTCTCTGTACTGTTGGGTATGGCATATAAAGTTTCTTCTGTACTATGCAGAATGGAATGCCATTCAGTACAAAAGAACCATCATCTAAACACTGTACATCTATATCACCTGTCGCATTCTCTTTCACCGGAATTCCAACTTCATCACAATGTTTCACAGATCGTAACTTTGGGTGTAACAGTTGTCTGTTATGTAATTCAAGTCTGGAAATAAAATAATTCATACTGTATAGACTAAATACTGTGAACATGATGTGAAATATTCCTTCAGTTTAAAAAAAATGGACAACAATCTCATCACTTATGTTCCTAAATAAGTTGTATACACTTAATACTGGGTCATTCCATGTAAAATTTAACACTCCTGTCAACCTGTCATCACAAACTTTTGTATCTCTAATGGACACCACCATCAATTCTTGTCTGGCACTCATGATCATTTGTTTATTTACTACAGACAATTGTACCTTTACCAGGGTTATAAACTACCAATTTAACTTTAAATACTATGAATTTTCAAAGTTATATCGGTTTCTTCATTTCTAGTCAATTTTCTTTTAAATTCTTGTAACAAAGGCTGTATTCAATTCCAAACCTATTAAACAACAGTAGTACTTGTTACAGCAAAAATCATTGCAAACCGCATACCTCAATTCCTGACATCGTTTTGCATTCACAACTGCAAATAAACATTCCATTCTTTCCAAACAACTCTTAAATCATAATTTTTTGTATGTTTCCAGAAAATACCATAAATAGTAAGTCTGACAGCATCTACATTGACTCCAACTAGACGCACGTGCCACACTGGTAACCACAAACACAACTCCTGTCCTAAATTACAACACCCATAAATTAAACGGATGCTGCTATTAATCTGTATTTATTTACTAACAAGCACACAGCTAACTACTGCGTGATTGCGACTAGCGACATCGTTTGGAAACTTGGTGTACTATGTCTATGTAACTTCATCCGCTATGGTCAGATGTCGCGCATGCACTTTCTCCCTTCCAAGTATTTAACTGGCAAAGTGCCAGAGGCATCTGCGCTTTGATTGGTTTCGTCGAATGACGGTATTGGTGACTAGAAACATCATTCTGATCAGCGGTTGCTTTTTCAAGGAATTCTAGTCCGCCGCGGATAGATGTCGGGAGTGTATATTGCTCTTCCTCCCTATATAAGTTACAAACCCCTTTGTGTCAACAAAGCAATAAATTTTGCAATACATCATTTGAGTAAAACACATTTTGCTTTATTAAAAATAATAATAACAATAATTTAATAATTACATCTATGCAAAGTATAATCTCTTAAAACCCATCTAAAAGTTACTTTTCTTGAATCACTTTTCCTTTCATTACAGTATGGTGACCGTAAAAACTAATATCGTTTCATGTCAGATCCTATACCATTTCCTATACTTTATATTATTTTGTCTTCTCACACTGAAATATTTTCCACGGCATAATTTCAGTTACACATATGCATTCTTACTTTATAATCTGTGCTATAAATGCCAGATATCGAAATGAAGATACGTGACGTCATACCATGACGTGTTTCGTTCGCCTCCCCAGTATAGTCGATATTTCTGATAGCGTCATCTCATAGCGACTGTTTGCGACCAAAACGAGGAATTGAAGTTCGATCAGAATACGGGGGGGTTCGATATTTATCTATTTGTCAACATTTGATTATATCGGATATATCGCGGTAAATTTGGAGTGGTGAAGAAATTATAAACACCTGAATGGAATAGACAGATAAAATGCTTTTATTGAATGTGAAAAGTTGATGTTTTCATGGATTTTGCAACGCATGGCATCCATTTTGGTAAGAATTCTCTAGAGAACATCAGTAGGTTGCATGCAAATGATACCCATATTCTGCTGCAATAATTGCAGTTATGTGCAGATTATATTGTACTGTATTTTTTCTTTTAGTAGCAGGTAAAGAAGCAGCAGAATGCAACATGGACCAACAAAAGATGCAGATGATGTTGGCCAGAATGATGGAAGAAAAACACACCTTTACATATAAAAAACTTGTTGTTCCGATGTCAATGCGTAGTATATACTGGAAGTATTTTGGTTTCCCAGCCACAGATGATGGAGATATTCTCACAAAAGTAAAAATTGTGTGCATCTTATGCAAAACGCAAATAGCGTATAATCGTAATACTAGCAATTTACGAATGCATTTGCAGAATAAACATGCACATGAACTTTTGGAATTGGAGGCCAATACACCACCACGTCGTCCGAGTATGGATGCAAAAGAAAAAAGGTTACACAAGAAGGCTCTTAAGTCTCCAGGTGGAATTGGGCCACCACACATCTACACAACAGCAGCAGATGGTACAGTGCAGATAGAAGGTGATATCCAGTTCATTACAGACCCAAACATTAGTCTTCAGAACTTTGAAGATGAGGAAAGCAGCAGTAATCAAAACAATGTGCGGGTAGTGTTGAAGGGTAGTAGTCCTGGTCTGTCCAATCAGAATGTGGCAATCATTCTCCCAGAAGACAATATTAACAATCATCTTCATGGCATGATGGATGGTAAAACAATATCAGATGCAATAGCAGAATTTGTGATTCTTGACTTGCAGCTGCCGGATGTTGTGGAGGGCCGTGGTTTCCAGAGGCTTATTGCAACTCTGAGATCTCCATGTGAAATCCCAAGCAAGACAAAACTTGAAGAAGAACTCATACCAAAAATTTATGATTCATTTAAAGAGGCTGTCCAGTCTAATGTGGCTTGTATCCCTGGTAAGTAAACATTCACCATACCAGATAATTGTGTTATTAATGTTAAGTTTGAGTGAATGAATTTAAAATAGTGTGCTAAGACACATTTCTCAATTAATATAATTTCACGATACCTATGTAACATGGAGTTGCAGTAGATAAATTAAATGATTTATGTCAGGGATAGTAACCATAAATTAAATACAAATTGTGTAATAGGTTGGGATGGAGGGGTGACTGACAGGTTGAAATTTACATGAATGTGTCATTTCCATAATGATAACAATGGTAGCAGTTCCTTATTTTTGCTTCAGAAAACTAATTTTTTTAATATTCTCATTGATCTGTTTATTCATTTTGTGATGAATTTGTAGAGTTGTGATTATACAATTTATATATGAACTTAAAGCTGTAGCAATAGTTTTTCCAAGTTACTAGTAATATATGTTTGCTGTAAAGATAGTGTTAGGTCTGTTATAATTTTTGGACTTTAACCCCCTTTACTCTGGCACTGGTACAAAGTATGAAATGAATTGGACCTAAGAGTTGTCATGCCAATATATATGTACATCAAACAACTAACATCCTTCATCTATAATACTAGGTTTTTGGTCTGTTATCTTGTGAATGTAGTCGAGTATCAAACATTTGTATTCTGTCTCTTGGGTAATCTTTTAAGTCTTGCAGTCACCATAATTGTATCCTGGTCTAGTGTCACACATAATTTTTAAGTTGACTTTAGAGGATATCCTCAAACTGAGTCTGTAAGTTTTAAAATTCAGTGAAGATTATTTGGATTTGGTCGAGAGTAATTTTAGAATAGGTGGACCCCACATTTGCTGCTATAATTACTGGGTCATTGATTTGTATATGAAATGAAATATTTAACAATTCTGTTATATGGCTTATGAATAGAATACACAAAATTCTACCTATTCTGCATGTTCTATATCCATCCCTATTGATATGCTGTACTGTCAATCATGTTCCGTACCTTGAGTAATAATTATCTTTTGTGTGTGTAGGAGAGGTTGGCTTGTCTGTGGAAGAATGGTACTCGGGGAATGGGGAAGTGTTCATCACATTAGCAGTGCACTACCAACACCAGTCAACAGAAACCCTCATGGAGACGAAAGTCCTGAGTACGATACACTGCTCCTGTGATATGGACACAGCACAGTGGTCTTTAACATTTGATAACCTGTTTATGGAGTGGGACATCAAGTTGGAGCATGTCACGGCTGTTGTGGTAGCAACAACACGACCTGAAGTGATCAGAGCTCTGTCTGACAAGGACCTGACTCTTGTTCCATGTCTTGTTCATAGTCTTCAGGTAAAAAGGAGTAGTATTTATTCAAGTTTTGGTACCATATAGAATCATCAGTAGATGTATCTGCTGACAAGTCTGTACAGTGCCAAAATCCAGAAGAACATCATTATCATCCTTGCCATCATGAAAACCTCAATTCATGTATAATGCTCATAGTTTGTGTTATTGGATACCATTAAGGAAGAAACCAATCATATAATATCTGTCTGCTAAATCTTGTTCTGCAATTCTTTTCTTCTAGGGAAGAATGGTATGGTATTATTACAAAAATGTTGTTCCTCTTGTAAGTAATCACCTGCAAGATTACACGCTGAAACAACCCAGCCCAGATGGCAGCAGTCCACATTCTTAAAGCTGTGATAGTCTCAAACCTCATGAAGTTATTTCTCCTTCCATAGCTTTGTACTGGTGCATGTTTTGAGCAACCAGATGTGGCAACCATACTGAACAAATGCAGGACTAGTATTGGACTCATTGCCAGGAACAATGCTGCCGCCACAGCTCTCAGAATCCAAGAACAAATGATGCAGGTGATTCATTGATCATTTTTGTATGTAAGTACTAACGCACTTGTAATATAACCAGGAAGTTCTACACATCTAATATTAAACCAGTCACTGGTCATTATCCCTAGCCATTTCCATCTACTCACTTTCTATCTTTAAAACCATTCTGATTAAGATCCATTTTAATATTATCCTCTAATCCATACTAAATCTCTTAAATTTGATCATTTACAACAGTGTTTTTAGGTACTCTTCAAGCCTTCCTGATATATTTCTACTGAAACCTGGACTGGTCTTATTCATGTAACATCACACATGTCCTGGGATATTTGACAGTGCTGCAGCATCTGCAGAAATTAAGAAACATCCCGTGTGGTCAGAGGATTTTCATAGGAATTAGTCTAAATCTACTGTAGGTTACTTTCTAGGAACTTGGAAAAGAAGATGGAATAACTGTAAGATCCAAACTGTATACCTTTCAGATATCATATTATATCAAACTGGTAGTTATAATTTTGTTACCCTGATCTGTTCACCTCTAAATATATGAGAAGAGTTGTGGATGATATCAAACATTAAGAGACATGGGGGAGGAAGCTTCTTCCTTGCGTGACAGGTACCCTTCAAGTATAGAAACGAGTTTTATTTTCCTAGGATTACCTCAGATTATCTTTGTAATTTATGTGCAATACTTTGAAGCTTGAAGAAAATGGATTGAAGATGGACTATCCTCGAGTCTGGACTTCAACATACACAATGCTGGAACAGTTTCTGGTACGGAAGAATGTCATGGCGTCAGTATTAGATAACGTTGAAACTTTGGACAGAGATACCAGTACACTGACTGATGATGAATGGAAGGTAGTTGAAGATCTAGTCATGGTGCTGGAGCCATTTAAGGTATGTGGAGATGTTTTTGTGTTTTGTACTTTGCCGTCTAAGGCAGGTTTTATACCAAAGCAACTGAATTATAAGTCTGTGAAAATGTCAGTGAATAAAATGATCATTGCATACCCACATATTCTATAATTTGCATGAACTTTACATTTCATTGCCCTTCATTAGTTTTATTACTGTCTACTGTGATGCATTGCATACAAGATGATTCATGAGATGATGCATTAAACCACTACAGACAACCCCCCTCCATAGCAATAAACAATATGAATTGCTTGGCAATGTAGCAGAAATGTTGCTTTCACCTATCACTGAGCAGTAATTTTAAAAGTGATGTCGCCATTGTTCTGTTGTGAACGCTTCACTTTGTAATGCATGCTATTTTTATAAACGACTCGTATCGCCTGTGCGCTTTGGTGCAAACACTGCTAACTGTAATGTATGGCATGCATTTGATAATTCTTGTAGTCATTTTGTAATAGTGTCAGCTATAAAATACATGCAAGTCAGATCCAAGAAAGATGTAATAAATGTAATACAGAAATTTATTAATTTATTCAGCTCACCAAATAGTTTTGGGTTAATGAAATGAAAGACATTAAGATGTAGCTTGCATGGAGGGAACTGCCTGGATTTTGTTCACTGGCAAGCTTTTGTGGTGATAAACCTTCAGTGAGGAGCTCCATAATTTGTACACTTCACTGGATATTTTCAGGATGAACATATCAAGGAAGATGAGATGGGTGGGGCATGTAGCACACAAGTAGGTGATGAGACAGAATTTTGGGTTGAAAATCTGAGACCACTCAAAAGTCTTAGATGTGGATGGGAGGTTAATGTTAAGATGGATCTTGGGGAAATTGTGTGGATTGGATTCATCTGGCTCAGAATTGTAACTGGCAGTGGGCTGTTGTGAACATGGTAATGAACCTTCAGGTTTGGGGAATTTCTGTACTAGCTGAGCGTACAGACAAGGATTTAGAGGATAATTTCTTCCAGTATTGATGCACCCAAGTAAAGGTTGTTCTCATCCCATATATGATGGTCTACTGTTTTTGAAAACAGGCTACATTATTAGGTGACTGATGAAAATAATGGCTTGTGGTACTCTCAATTGCAGGTAACCATAATGACACTCAGTGAAGAGAAAACTCCACTAATATCTCTGCTGAAGCCTCTTCTTTGGCAGCTTAACAGCTCGCACCTTAAAGTAAAGGAAGCCGATTCAGAAACAGCCCGAGCTTTCAAGGAGGCACTTTCAGAAAGCCTGTCTGATAGGTGGGTGATGATGGTATTACTGACTGGCTTTTGTTCCTGTGCACATGCAAGGAACTTAAATTGCACCAGAAACTACAACAGCAAATTTCATAATTTTAGTGAGTCTGAGTAAGTCCAGAAACTGACTGTCTCTGAAAGTAAATGATTTAAATTGGTTGTTCACTTGTGTAATTATCTTTGGACAGAAATCTGAAGTTCAAGTCCATATTGGTAAGTACTGCACATAGATGTGTCCTTTGTGAACACTTCTATAAGATTTGAAGTGTTTATGGACAGCAGGGGTTTAGTCCCAAACTCATAAGATAACATGAAGTTTGTCATGTCCTATAGAGATGTAATTTATAAAACACCAAATTTAATTGCATTAAAAGACAGCAAATCAAAGCTTACAACAGTTCATAGAATTAAATCCAAAGCGGAGGAGCAGAAGGAGTGGCAAGAAATGATCCTTGCCAGGTTGTGTCACTGAAGTGAGGCAATATTGGCTAACAAGTCCAGTGTGTGCTATTGCCAAAATCATGTTGGAATTTTTAAATCTTAAAACCTCAAACTTCAAATTTGGAGTTACCAATAGTCCCAGAAATTATTATAATAATAATTCCTTTCTGCTCTTGGTTACATCTGTTATGATGCATTACCTTTTTTCACTGAATTTTAATATATTTCAAATATTATTTATTTTCAGAATTTATTATGGCATCAAAATCTGTCTTTTGGTGTTACCCAACAAACACCGCCTCACACCATATTTCAGATCATACATTTATTAACAATGTAATAAGAAATCGAGTTCTATTTTTGTTAACCCTGTGCTATAGGTACAGTGATACAGCTGTGAATCTGCTGCTACAGACAGCCACTACACTGGACCCTCGCTTCAAATTGCTGCCCTATGCTTCAGAAGAAGACAAAAACATTATTTCCACTTCCATGAAGCAGATGCTTATCAAATTCATTGAGGAGGAAAGAGGGAAGAATTCAGGACCAGTTGAGGAGTCTCCAAACAAAAAAAGTCGCCTCTCTGGTAAGAAATGCAGAGATGAAGTTTAACTCACCTGTCTGACCGATATTTAGGAACTACTCAGTGTGAGTTTCATTCAGGATAGTGAATTCTTATATTTCTCATGGTTTTACTCTACTTCAGGCAAATGGCAAGATGGTGTCTTGAACAGATCAGAACAATTTCTATATTATGTTAATCTGTACAGATGTTACTGTAATAACTTCACACTTTTCACATTCTGTTCTTAGTCAAGTCCCCATTCCTCTTATTATTGTTATTTTAATATTTTCTCAGGGAATAATGATTGGTTTCATAGCTGGAGGAAGTGTGTAGAATGTAATGGGGACTACATTGAAAATTGAAATATATATTAATATGCAGAAGAGCGAGCCAATCTGGAGCTAGTTCAGTACCAGTCCGAAAGTACAGCTGCTCTTGACTATTGTCCCTTGCAGTGGTGGGCTAAGGCTGCGGCAAAGTGCCCCAATCTTGCACGTCTTGCCCACAAGTACAACTGTGTGCCAGCATCAGCCACTCCTCCTCATCGTATTCCACAGGAGAACCAGGTCCTTTTCGACATGAGGAGGGCATGTCTGGGACCTGAACTAGTGGACAAACTTCTGTTTCTGAATGGGAACCACAGTGTGTGAAACACCATTATTTCAGTCAGTCGGACTGATGCACATGTTGAAGAGATAATCCAAAGAATAGGTAAGAGTCTGCATATGAGATATCGGTATTAAAATATTTTGTGCAGTGTACTGTTTCTTTGCACAGTAAAGATATAGAAATGATTAATGTGATTTATGAAGAGAGAAATGAGTTGTGGTCTGGGTTGTGATGCAGTGTACTCTTATTTTAGAGAGACACATCACTTACATCTTCTACCCTGTAGATGGAGGTCATATATGTTCCTCCATAATGTTGGTAACCACTTACAAGACCATAATCCACATTTTCACCACATGAAAACATCAAATCTCAAGTATGAAGCAGAATATGTTTGTCGAGCTTGAGAAAGGCTTGATACAGGTGGATCTCCTGTAGCGTGGGAAATGATGGCATGAAAAGAATTTGTAATTCTTCTTTACTGATTAGGCATAGCAAGAACTTTGTCTTCCTTCAGTGCTGATCCTGGATTGAGGGATTCCATTGATATGCATACCAAATGGCTTTCCAGTTTAGTAGTGAATGCACATTAGTACAGTATTCCTCAACCTTTTTGGTGCAGCAGACCCCTTCCCCAAAATTACCTCATAGATTTTTATTAAATACATTATAAACCAACTAAAATGTAGATAGAAGGTATAATTTTTTATCATGATTTTACTATAGCGTGGAAGTAAAAAATGTGATGAAAGAGCTTAATTCTTGCAGCAGTAAAGTAAAGTAAAGTAAAGTTTGTCCCACTATACGCCATGTAGGCGTTTGGGGTGAGTGGAGGTATAGCTCCTCTCTTCCTTGACCTCGGCACTAGATGGGGGTGAGTGGTCAGCATCACGCCCCGGCCGGCTTTACCCCCGGGAAAGGACCCATTGTAGAGGAGGCTGGGTGGGCCCCAGAGCCGGTCTGGACGCAGAGGCTAGAGGAAAAATCCTCTGCCCCCATCGGGGATCGAACCCCGGTCGTCCAGCCCGTAGCTAGTCACTATACTGACTGAGCTATCCCGGCTCATAATTCTTGCAGCAGTATAGCATTAAAATATAAACTACTCAACGCATGAATCCCCAGTTGAGAAAAAACTGCAACGGAGGACTTGGTTTGCTTCTCCTCTTCCTATCCAATGCCACAGGTTTTCCATTGTGATTGGTACTGATAAATTTTCTTCATTTTTTTCCAAAGAAATAAGTTTTTAAGGCTACATTCATATTGACATGTGGTACAGAAAATCTGTCTCTGCTAATGAACATGAATAAAATGGGGAAAGCCGTATGCATACAACTCGCCACTTGCATATGGTCAGTATTATACATATTGTTCCTTACAGAGATATACACAAAGTTAACATTGTTGTAATATCGGTAGTTTCTCTCACATATCAGTACTCAAGGAATGAGGTTCCACTTCACATGAACCGCTGCTATGAAGATATTGTTATAATATTGTACACTCTGTATAACAAAAACCAGGAACTTGAAATTTTCTTTGTCAGAATTCAGAAGTGATGTACACACACAACTGGTATCATAATTCCAGTCATTCATAATCTCCTTGTCCATATACAGCTTTTATATATCTTCCATGAACGACACTGATTTATGCCAGACATCTGTTAAACAAAGACACCAATATGTCTGCCTAATTTTAAGAAAACCATTAATTAATGTTAATGGCTTTTCAGAGTCCTCAGAAAGCAAAACAGAGGTGGAAGCTTTTCTTTGTTTGGTTGCCCATGTTCTCTCACGGCAGGGGACTGGTGTGTTACAAAGATCACGTTTGCAAGTTTGAATTCCAATGTCTAAATATAAATGTTTTAATATGTGTTATATTCATAGAAATGGCCCTACTCTTTGAAATTGTACACTTGTTATATTATATAACTATGTATGTTTCAAAGCTTCCATGTAGAACTCATACCAAGAGCAACTGGAAATAGATACCAAAATATGCAGATTGTGATGTTTGAAAAAATGTGTAATTGTTTCTCTAAAGCACTCACAGTCCAGTAACTATGTGTTAATGAGCAAAAAGTAATTGCCATTCTTATGATTCACATTGTCACTGTATTCTTTGTGGTGCGTTGGCAAGGCTGGAAGTGAAGGAACCAAGTATTTCTTTTATTTTTCCATGGTGTATTGTTCATAATTCTGATTTAAAGGTTGTGTTCGAATCTGACCACAGACAAACAGTTTTATTTGCAAAAACACATGCTTTAGAATTATTGTTGTTTTTTAAAGTATGCTGCCTTATACAAATTATTAATTGCTGTTAGCCTTTAAAAGCCTGTTTTCAAGTGCATGGTTTATGTTGTACAGAATGTACATATGGGATGAGTAAATCATTTGTTTGCATTTTTATGCAGATTTTCTCTTCATACTAATTAAATTTAGTAATGCATCAATTGCATAGAATTGAATGATTATAAGCCATGATTTTTAAGGATGTGGAAGGAACCAGTCATGCTGTACTTTATAGTTTTGCATTTTTCTGCATCCTGCTGTCACTTCATCCCTGCTAGGTCTGAATATTCTCCCCAGTGTCCTGTTCTAGCATTTGTCTGGAAATGTTTATAACCATTAAAAAATGCAGCTGGGATAGTCCTGGGCCAAGATTCAGAACATGACACTTCACTAACAGAAGGCAAAAGTTCTGAGCATTATTAACACAGTGCTCAGAGAAAAGTCTCTGTTACTGAGTTCTGTGTAAATTAAGGTGGCCAACTAGTAACACAGTCTCTGTTACTGAGTTCTGTGTAAATGAAGGTGGCCAACTAGTAGCAGAGTAAAGTAATTGTTTAATTACTTCTTAATTTAATTAATTAGTAAATTAATTTGCTGAAATTGTTACAAACAAATAGTAATATTTTATAAACTTATGAATAATAAATGCATCTTTTAATCCTAAAGAAAGAAATATTTTGTTCTCAGGGAAAATGTTAAAAGTCATATTTATATAAAACATGCTAATTTTCCATTTTAATGTGGAGCACCAACAAGGGCATGGACTTTAAGACTCGTGGAAGGATATTTGAAGCAGTAGAGCAAGTTTTTACAGAGTATTTAGAAACAAATGTAAGGAATAAAATCAAGATATCATAGAAGAACTAGAGGTAGAAACACAAATGTAAGGAATAAAATCAAGATATCACAGAAGAACTAAAGGTAGAAACAGTAACAAAAGATGATGAAATTAAGGATACAATGGTATAGATGTATGGCATTGCTTCAAGAGCATAAAAATTTATAATGGTAAATAAATAACTAGGATCTAAGTGGAAGACCAAGTGAGGGGAAACAGACAGAAGAAAGCAGGGAAAGCTGACACAGATATAAGATGTAGCGAAGATGAAGAGAGAATGGAGGAGGCATCACAAGATGACCGACCCCTGCCAAAATATCAGTGTATGATGACAGAAAAGAACCATTGCAAATCTGCTATGCCCTTCCCACAATAAATCTGTGGTTAGCATTATTAAGTCTTGTATCATTATCAAATAAATATAAATTAATAAAAGGACCAGAAAATGTAAAAAGGAAAGTAATCTATAACATGAACATGCTGACAAGTGTTATTTTCAGCTAGACTTTGCAGTACATTATAATTGAATTGGTGATTAAAGAGTAATTTATTAAACTTTAACTCTCATGTGGAATGTTTTCCCACATGAGAGCTGTAAAAGCCGCTGTGACACCCCTACAATCTGTGTGTTTCTCTTTGAATTGTGTTGAGTATTCAAAATCGGTAGCAATGTCAGGCCACCAGAAGCAACATACAGTGATGTAAAAGCAGAAACAAAATGATCTCTTTTCTCCAGTACAGATTCTATGAGATTAAACTGTTCAGGAAATTCCTGTTCCATTAGCCTGTTATGGATAATTGGCATTTTATAACATTAAATGTTGCCATTAAGCCTATTTCTCTTGATTCCTAAAGACTACTTTACGGGGAAGTTCAAATTATCACATCCCATATACACAATATAAATCTAACAAGAAATCAATACAAGTTGTGGATTGTTTCCTGTTTACCTCAGTTTTTTACCAGAAGGTAAACTTAAAAATGTGTGACACTGTATATTTATGCAAGTTTTATACACTTCTGTATATAATAAATTAGAGCTTTTATTTAATACAATGAATCTGAAAGATAATGTACATAGCACTATATCACATATAGACTCATTCTTGATACCCTGTGTTGTCATCTTGACATTCCAAAGGTTTGTTGTAAAATAAAATCAATATTATGGCCAGCTTTATTTTCATATACCTGTGTATTTGTACTGTTTGGGTCCAAGCACTGAAACCCTAGAATAAATACAGAAACTAATGTGAATGGTGGCAAATGGACAAACACATGAATTTTCACCAACATTTCTCCAATACAGTTATTCAACATTATTTTTTACATCCCATGATTAAAAACATGAAGTTGCCTTTCTCAACTTGCTAAAGATGTAAAATTTAACACAGGCTGCAGTTCATTGTAACATCCCAGTAGGTTTGGCTGACAAATTCAGATATTAACACTAATGTATTTTAAAGCTAATATTCATAGTCCATTTGTAGTACAGTACAACCCCTCTATAACGCGGTTCGCTAAACCGTGGTTCCTTGTAGTACAGTACAACCCCTCTATAACACGGTTTGCTATACCGTGGTTCCGGATATAATGTGGGTACCTCATGTCTCCCCATAGTGCAGCAAAAAAAAAATTATCGGTTGAACTCAATGTGTGGATTCAAGAGGACGACGAAGTTCCTGTTGTTAATCACATGACTGACGAAGAAATCATGACAGTACTACAGCAAAGAAAAAATAATATGAATGAGGCGTCTGATGAAGAGAGTGAAAATGAAGAAATTACGGAAAAGGAACCACCCAGAATTAATGAAGTGTTAGATAATATAAATAATGTCATCAACTGGATGGAAAAACAAAATGATTGTGATCCTATCAATTTATTGCACTTGCAAAGTATCAAAACTTATGCAATAAAAAAAATCTCAAAATTCTAAACAGAAAACGATATCAGACTATTTTAAGAAACAAAATGAGTAAGATTTGTTCAAAACATTTTTAGTATTTTCTTTTAGTGTTAATATATAATTTTATTAGCATAAAAAATGTAATAGTATATAAATAGTGTGTACATAGCATTTGTTTGTAAATAAAAAATACAGTACAGTAGTATAATATATTTTAGTACGGTATATTAAAATGCAAGCCAAATTAATTATTTATTACTTTTTCTGTAAAAATCAATCATAACATAGTCAAATAAGTATGTATACTCTTAAATGGTGATAGTCTATCAATACTGTACGTACCATGTAGTACGTCCAGTACTTGTACCAATTTTTCCGATGTACTCCCGTAATAACGCGGGTTTACCCGTCCCCCACGACCCGCATTATAGCGGGGTTGTACTGTATCTGGAAATTTTCAATACTGCTTCAGTTCTGAAATTTGCAAATCTACTCAAAAATCACCAAAACACACATTGTTACCAAATTTTATGATTGACTGCTGCACGGTGGAATACCCAGCATAATTATCCTTCTGTCTGCTGTGTCCCCTTATTCATCTGAAGTTATTGATGAAGTCATTTTTGACATGCAATGTTGGAATCTGCCAACACTTCTTTGTTTCTGCAAGAAAATTACTGAATTACCTCTTTTACTGGATTTAGGGCAGTGTTCTGCAACCTTCAAATATACATAACAGCACACCAATAAAATTATGCCTCATGGAAGGGGGCATGAAACTACAGATGGTCACAAATATGTATCATCACTTACTGAATAAATTATCGATATGAACCTGAGTGTGGTCTGTCTGTATGTGTATCACAAATTCAAATAAAAAAAGATATTGCCTTTTACTGACTATAACGTACACCTTTACAATTTCTTATAAAGAATTGTGACATGCTTGAAACCTTGTGGTGGCACACTGGTTGCAGAACACTGACTGAGGAAAGGAGGAAGGAATGTTACATATGGTTCACAGACTTGTATTTTACAGCATATTATCCCAGCTACACATTAACTCTTAATTCTGTTCAACTGATAATGTGTGAACTAGTAGAGTATTCTTATAAGCACTAATTGTGTAAGATATGCCACTGTTCGCAGCTTTTAGATGGGAACATAGCCACCTTCATCGGCTCTAATTTCAGTATTTCCTAAGTATAAATCTTAGAAATAAAAGTAGACTCTAATATTTGCCCTGTTCAAATTCAGTGGTCACAGCATTCTTTGTATTCCTCTTTGAATGCACTATAACCTGGTAAATTGATACAGTGCTTACAAATCCAAAACTAAACCACAAACATACCTTAAATCTGTGTCTCAAGACACCCCACGCTGATGTTTTACCCAGTCAAAATCCTCATAGAAACGAGGGTCACTGATTCGCAGCATTGAGCGCTTATAGAGGTAATAGTACAGCACAGCCACTGCAAGTAAAAGAAATGTCATGATCATTTAAATTTATATAACTGTAGTTTCACAATCTTTCTCACAAATCATAGCCACTCACAAAGTCTCTGGGTTACATATAACCAGATTAGACCATCTGGCCATATGTGCTCCAGGGGATGTTCCCATCGTTCACTTAGCGACCAGCTATGTAAGGTGATAGTGAGGATGAGGTATGTTATGCTGATGACAATCGTAGCTCGGAATCGGTCATACAGCAGTTCAAGCAGACCAGCCTGAAATAACATATATGAAACATTAAAATGCAGAATTATGTAGACCTTTTTTAGGGTAACTGCAACGTTCTGTGGTACTCACCTGGAAAGCATATGTAGAAAAGAAACTGAGGACCAGTGAAATCAATGCAAATATTAAGCAAACATCTTGAATTCTGAAAAAGAAATTACAAAAAATTCACACTGTCATCATCTATTCATCCTGTAGAGCAACACAATTTATGTAGGTTGTCACAAAAATAAAAGTATATCTGGGAAATTTAAAGGAACAGAATTTTTTTAAAAAGCAGAATACTGTAACATGTACAAGTTGAGATAAAGACAAATCATACAGCTGTTCACTAAATAATATAGTTCATAATAATATATAATAATAGAAATAAAAATGTAATTAAAAATACAGAAGTGTTGTTACAGTTAAGTTTAATTATTGTATGTAAGATGAAATAATACATATTAAATGTATCAGAAGTCAATATTATGTATGTTTTTATGTGCTGCAGTGAGAGCTGCTTCTTGAATCATAAGCATGTATTTCATCTATGTACAGGTAGTGTAGAATCTTAAAAATCTTAGTGTAGAGGTAGTATGTTTAGTCTTAATTTTTCAAGATGGCAATATATCTACCAGCCCTTTTTTATAGTACACACAGTAACTTTTTTAAACTTCTGTGTCCATATACAGTAATTCCATATGAATGAAATGGGTACACTGACACATAACAGATTGTTATTACATCCAGTTCATTTCTTTAAGGAAGTCTATTATATAAGTATTGAAGTAATGTAAATAAATGTTACTCTATTCAGTAAAGGACCTTCAGTCCCATCAAAATTGGGCCCCCTTTTAATTAAGAAGATTACATCTTGGAATTAGCTAAGTGGTTGTATACTGACAACACTGCTGCCCTTCCCCAAAACTTGACTTTCCAATATTACTGGTTTTACATTGCCTATTACTGTAACACAATGTCAAGTACAACAGTGCGATCCTGAGTCATATTCTACCAAACAAGAACTAATAAACTTTAATGAAAGTAAAAGCTAATGTACTTCATGAGAAGCAAAACCTAACATTCTTACATGAAAAGCAGTAACTGAACTACACTGCTCTTACGGGCGAAGTCTGAGAAACAGTTCACAGAAATATCAGCAAATAAGAGGCCAAATTGTACTATCAACATAACACAATAACGAGAAGTTGTTAACCTCATGTTAATGAGAACCAAAATAACTGTCCCTAACCGCCATATTTTATACGCTTGTTGCCATGGTGACAACGGTAGTATTCGTTTAAATATCAATGACAGATTCGGGAAATTAGCGCGTAAAATAACGACTGCAAAATTGTTATGCATGTCATTTTATTCCATGTATTATTACAAATCCGATCAAGAAGTTGCACCATTACATTAAGATATTTCATACAATTAAAGTAAACTCTAGAAATTTACATCGTCGCTGTCCCAAGTACGGGAGCACGGATCATATATGAGATGGTACAAGATACGTGATAAACATGTGGTACTATGCAAAATATTACGTGCACTTATTGCCACAGGATCCACAAATGCAGGTCGGGACAGGCTTGTAATACCCCCTGTTTGGGCAGGTATTTCCATGAAAACTATGGCCAGCAAATGGCGTGTATGTATGTTGAAATTTGTTCTTTCCTGGTCATCTGTGTGCATTGTGTCCGTACAGTAGAACTCATCAATGGTGGCGAATACTTTTTCAAGCCTCTCATATAATACTTTCAGACATGGGCAGATGTCAGGGAAGTTGCACGTTTCCTTGCTGTATACAATGAAGGGTTGAACATAAATTATCTTTCTTACAACATCCCTGCTGCCTGTCACCGTTATGTATTTAACGATGGAGGATGAATTGCAGAAAGTTGGGCTCACGCCAAGTTGCTTTGAGCCGCTCATCTTTGTTGTATGAACCGTGGCATACAGCATAGGCTATACCAACAGTTTATAAGATTTGGTAGTCTGAGACGTTTTGCATATTTCTTTCGTTTTCTGTGATCTTACTATGGTGAAATACTTTTATGTCTGTGGTTCGTTGTGATCTGCTTTTGGTTGTCTGTGATTATGCGCTCTTTGGCCTAATAATATAACGTGCTGTTTGTTTCGCTGCTAAAATGAAGTAAGTTTGTTTATGGGTAGTAATCAGCTATTTTCCCAAACCATCCTTTGACTTTTAACCAAATTGTATTTACCGTTTCAATGTGTTTATTTCAGGATCGGCTTGTGTGCATATAGTGGGTATAAAATATACCCTGGCCATGGGAAAACCATGGTTAAAACAGACGGGAAGGTTAGTATTTTACATAGATGTTTTTATTCAGTTCATTGTATTTGTAAAATGCCCTTACAGAATATTGTTTTCTTTCTCAGACATTCACTTTTTTGAACGCGAAATGTGAATCTTCATACTTGATGAAGAGGAATCCTAGGAAGGTTACGTGGACGGTTCTTTACAGGTAAAAGTTGCTTGATGTGGTGTTATATGTCAGTCCTATAAAAGATTAGAGTAGTAATATTACAAGAAGTGGATCGTTCTCATTGTAACACGATATTTTTACCGCTTGTGACAGACGTAAACACAAGAAGGGCCAGGAAGAGGAACAGGCGAAAAAGCGCACACGTCGCACCCAAAAGTTCCAAAGAGCTATTGTAGGTGCATCTCTTACAGACATTATAGCTAAAAGGAATATGAAGCCAGAGGTCAGGAAGGCCCAACGTGAACAGGCTATCAGGTAAACAGTGACATTATATACATAGGAACTAAGACTGAGCTGGCAAAAGAATAATATGAGAAAAATTAATTTTCTGATAGTTGCAAGCATTCAGAATTATGAAAATGTACACTTCACTCTTTATTATGACAGAATTTTCTCATATTTAATCATTATCAATGTGAATAAATGCTTCCTAAAGGAGACTTTATCTTTGTAAAATGGAGCTTGGTATAACATGATACAGAAGCTAGGAAAGTTGTTGCTGTGATGATTACTAACAATCTGTCAATCCATTGATTAAAGAATGATATAATTAAATGGCCTGAGCAATGACTGTTGTGCATCGGACATCTGCAATATAACACATTGTTTTTGTTAATGTTTTATATCATATTATATTACAGGGCTGCAAAGGAGCAGAAGAAGGCTGTAAAAGCAGCAAAGAAAGTTCAGGCACCAACCAAGGTAAGTTACCTGTTACATTGCCTCCCAGCAGTTTCATTTTAAAATTTAGGGGGTACCTGAAATATTGCAATCATCTACTTTTGTAAACCTCTTAAATACAAGCCCCTGTATGTAACAGAAAAGCTTGGGATATGCAAGACATTTTTGTATGTAATACCCATGTGAAGAATGATTGGAAACAAACAGGGCTTAGAACATGGCTGTCCTCTGAGATGTGTGGGGTAGTCTGGTAGATGTTTCACAGTATTTTCAGAGGTTCTTGCTTCCTACATCATCAGTGTGGTGGTGGTGGTGATGAAGGCAACAAGCACCTCTTGTAATGTCAATTAACTTCTACCAGACTACATGGCACAACAACCCAAAAGATAGCCATCTTCATACTAAGCATAATTTGTTTGGAATAAAAGTATTGTGTGAATAGAAATACACATTTTGCAGTCACCAACATAAGAGTGACAACACTGTCAGTTTTTAAGAGTTCGTACACATAAGGATAGAATTTTTGGTTGAATGGCCCTTGTATTGACCTTGCATATTCTTGGCTATCATTTCAGAATTGTGTCATTTCCAAGTTTTACTGCTTAAAAACAGTTGATGTCTGCTTTTATTGTACCAAGTAATGAATATAATGAAAATTAAAACTAATATCACTTGAGCAGTTTAGCCATAGGATGAGCCGGGATAGCTCAGTCAGTATAGTGACTAGCTACGGGCTGGACGGCCGGGGTTCGATCCCCGACGGGGGCAGAGGATTTTTCCTCTAGCCTTTGCGTCCAGACCGGCTCTGGGGCCCACCCAGCCTCCTCTACAATGGGTACCGGGGTCCTTTCCCGGGGGTAAAGCATGGCCAGGGCGTGATGCTGACCACTCACCCCTATCTAGTGCCGAGGTCAAGAATGAGTAGGAGCTATACCTCTACTCCCCCCCAAGTGCCTACATGGCGTATAGTGGGACAGCTTTACTTTACTTAGTTTAGCCATAGGTGAGAGGTTAAGATAAAAACAGATTAGAAATAGGTTGAAGGTTTGGACCAAGTTCAGTTTGGTAGCCTTCCAGTTTTCACAATTTCACAAATGGTGGCCCTTGACCTGCTGTCAGATTCTCAAGGTCTGTTCCATTGAGTTTGTTAAAGGTTTTTTCTTTCAGGCAAAAGCTGTTCCAAAACAGAAAGCATCCAAAGTTCAGCAGAAGAGTGCACCACGTGTTGGAGGAAAGCGTTGATAATATTAGGTTGTACATCTTGTGTTAAATATAAATAAAGTGGTGTTAAGTGTAAAAATCTGTGTTTGCCTATGACATGATTTGTTTTGCCCAGCAGGCAGATAATTTTTCCTCAAGTCCCTGCTTCCAGACCAGTTCTGGGGCTCACCCAGCCTCCTATCCAGTGGTTACTGGGGTCCTTTCCCAGGGGTAATGTATGGCTGGGGCATGACATTGACCACTCACCCCTATGTAGGGTTGAGGTTAAGAAAGTAGGAGCTATAACTCCTCTCCCCACAAGTGCCTAAATAGCATGTACAGGACAGTTTTGCTTTTTTACTTTTCAAGTAAATATATTTTTTCTATTAGATAAATTACTCACCTAAAATATTCTGTTTTTCACTATGGAAAATAAAGTAATTCAAGTGTGTCAGTGTTACTGACACGCAACGTGGATCAAACTGAGTAACATAACCACTTAACATACGTATCACTTTGTCAATATGATTTGGTTTAGGTGGTTGTCACTTTGCAAACCCAGGAATTTTGTATTTACTGACTTGTATATATACTTTACAGCTCAACCAATACCAAGCTTATTGTTGTGAATTATTTGTTATAAATTTTATTTGATTCATCTAGATTTAGGGCCAGCTTATTAGCAGTAAACAATTTACTCATATGAAAAATAACTGTGTTTGGTGTTGCACAGAAAACATCAAAATGTTTGCTAGAAATTATGATACTTGTGTCATCAGCAAATATGGGTGCTGTGAAGATATTAATTGTTGGAAGGTCTTTTATGTGTATTATGAAAAGCAAGGGCTAGAAAGTAATGTTAGTACTGTCCTGGCATTTACCTAAGACTGAGTAAACACAGGATAAATAATCTCTTATTCAATATATTAATAAGAACTTCCCAATTGTGAAATGTGAATGCTAATTAATATTCAGCACAAAAGCCAATGAGGAAATAAAATGCATAGTGACTTTTGAAGAATATTTATTTGCTACTTTTTTAAGTACAAAATTTTAACATCAATTTACTGCACAGTATATGTAGTTGAATGATAGTGCATATTGCAAAGTGTAGAGAGTGTCTGGTATGGCACTGTTTAGTTGTTCATCTGTTTCTTGAGAATGGACAGCTTGGTGAGGCAGTCATCCCTCCATGCTCGGCGTTCCGGCAGTGTCTCAATCGGTACTTTAGTACAAAGTTGTCTGTTGATTTCTTTTACAAGTGGACCTTCAAACTTTGGCACTGGACCTGATGTCACACTCACATCATAAATTGTCTTGCTGTAGCGATCGCAGTAGCTTTCCATACCTGCGTCATGTCAGGAAAATACCATAATAAATATTCAAAACATGAAATTATTTTCATACAAATGGTGTAACTTTCATCTGTTTTGAGTTTCAGAATATTCCATTCCACTTAGGGATTCTGTCACTGAAATTGTATGCTAGCCTCATTTCTGACCTATGTGGACTGGAGAACAACAAAAGATTTAACAGTGGACTGGAGAAAGGTATGACATTTTCATAGAAAATAGACAAACACGTCTGTATAAATATACGAAGTTTTATGTTGAACACAGAAAGTACTTGAGATACATTTTTTACTGGTGTGCTCTTCTGCTGAAGTAACAGCACAATCAATGAGAGAGATCACTTTGTAAAGCACACCTGAAGAACTGGTCACTGACTGTTTAAAAAGTGTTGCATACCAAAACAAAATCATGGTCTGGAATGTTATTTATTGGAAAGGCATAGGTCCAGCACCTGTAAATGGGAAAATGCAGAAAAAACATTGCATAAAGCTTTTGGACAACTGCATCTTCCCAAAAACAAAAGAGTGGTTTCTCCATGCCAAGTATACACTGGACAGCAGGGGTTAGGTAGATCAAACTTGTTATGGATGTAGTGGTTCAGGGATAAAGTAATTTTCTTTGACATACCCTCAGCATTGAGGTGAGCAGTCTCTAATGGTCCCAGGAAAGCATATCGCATGCCCAAACCTTCAGACATGACATTGTCAATGTCCTCAACATTCAGAATTCCATCAGAAACCAGTCTCCATACTTCATTTAAAATGCAGTACCTGTTTGAAAAAACAGAATACCATTTGTTGGAGAAATCATGACATTCAGCTCAGACAATCCAGAACTAAAAGATACTGATGTAAACAATTTGTAACATATATGTCTTAAGTATTACAAAGCATGGAGTGATCTTAAAATCTAATAAGTTCACACATATATTTTATTAACTCATTAGTTTAATGAGTGAAGAACAAGACTGGAAAGGTGTACTGTTTGAACACAATGAAGTCTTAAATGTATTCCTCATTCCACTTCATAGGTGGTGACATCAACAGATTTGGTTTGTTCATGGTAAAACCAAGATAGCACAAAATGTGTACAAGAAATCCACAGAGACTCACTGAATTCTGTTAAGGGCAAACCCTTCAATCTCTCTGTTGAGGCAGACAGGAACCTGCCCAATTTCCTTCATAATTTCACGGGTCTTTGTAATGACTGATGCTTCTGTCCATGGTGCTGGTACCACCTCCACCAATGGCACATAATATGGTGGGTTCACCTGGACAGGAAGCACATTTATCCACATTGAGGTAATAACATTTTTAAGTATTTACTATGGCAGCACTGGCTATCAGAAGCCATCTTGAAAAAAGGAACCAGAAGACTGATAAAAGTTACTTGCTAGAAATAATGTTGCTTTCATTGTTGTGTTCCTCCTGCTGTGGAACAGCTGTACCCATCACCTGAACTAAACATGGTACCCATTCAGGTATGGACATTAAACATTAAAACAAAAATGTGATGTTTTCAAAAGCACCCACAATATTGTGCTAAATGTAAGAATCACGCAACTTAGACTTTGAATGTTGTAAGTCAATTTCTGGAAGATATTTGACTGAAAGAGTAATCAAGAAAAAATATTATTTATCTAAGATATTATGCAACAATTTATTGTTCTGAAATGTATTTAAGTTCTTAAATATAACCAAAAAAATGAAATTATGTCCTTTTCCAGTAACAGCAGTGACACTGCATTTATTATTTTTATTAATAAATTATCAATTTCTGAATTTCTTTCTAACTTATGATGTTAATTGAAACATGAGTTAATATATAAGCATAAGTATTCAAGAACTGTAATTAGATATCATACATAATAATTAACCATCTTCATGAAGAATTGTCTTCCTCAGAAGTTAATGGTTACTCAGCTTATCCAGAAATTACCCAACTTTTATGGAACCAAACTTGTTTTTACAGGTGTTCAAAACAGCCATTATTATCCCATCTTATGTCTTCCCTTCAGGTTTTACAACTTAAATTTTGTATGAATCCCTGATGTTCCTTATGTCTGCTACATTTGCTACATTTCATGTCCTAGTAATATTTTATTACAAATTATAATAATAATAATGTAATTCTTTATTATGTATGAGTAAACATGTTAATTTGTTGGTCTTCGTAATAATAATAATGTAATTCTTTATTATTTATGTGTAAACATGTTAATTTGTTGGTCTTCTATCTTCACTCCTCTGTTTTCAAACATTCTTATTCTGTGTTCTCCTTTATGGGTAAACCTATTTTAACAGCCAAATACAACAACATGATTAATTATATATGGATTTTATTATAGGTCTAATTTAAAATGACCACCAAAACTCCATGTATAGATAAGTAAAATCTGAAGGAATGCATTTGGAAACTGTGTATTCCACAATGGCATACATCCTTGCAATCATTTTTAACACAAATTCTGCCTACTGAGGTGTTTGAATTAATGCACATCAATAGAGAATGAAATTTTCAATCTGAAGGCTCAGAAATCCATACCCGTCAACATATGGTTCAGACTGTATTATAGAATGAACAAAGGGTAATATAAAGTTATCTAAACCCAGTAAGTCAATCAATCAATCAAATAAAAAAATTAATTACTAAAACCTTTTCTCAGATACTGCTGTTTTCATTGAAGTGGAAGAAGTACAAATAGCAGGAAGATAATGAATTATTTACACAGATATAGAGTAGAACAGACAAACAAACAAGATAATGCATGGCAGTGTTCTAGGAGGATTATGCGTTCATATAACGAATTAGAGGCACAAAGATGGACAGTATAAGAATGAATGATCAATCAATAAAGAGTAGATGAATATCATATAACTTGTTCAAATGCTTGCAATTTTGCAACAGAATTAAATTTGCATTGACAATTGAAGCATTCTAGTTAGCTGATTAACTCTATGGCAATAGAACCACAAGGGTTAACACTAATAATACAGAAGCTTGCCATTAAACATGATTCTGAGCTAATTAAATATAATAAATATCATTACATTCAATTTCTTTAACATCCATTTTAATTTTACCCTTTCTCCTTCTCAGTGTCTCACCTCTTCACTGGGCAAGTCTGTTGTAATCAGATGTTGCTGATAACAATTATTCATGATGGTTTCCTTTGTGCAGATAATGCCTGGTAAGTAGAATTTTTGTCTCACTGATGAACAGAGTCAATATTTGTTTACCCGTGAGTGTGTGTGCACTCGCGCGTGCAGGCATGAATATACATACACATTGTGTTCCCATCAGGGTAATTCTTAGTAAGGGCATTAAAGCTTTTTCCCTCCATCACCACCACAACATCCTGAGAAACTTGGCCATAGATTATATGGGGTGGTTTACCTTTGGGCAAGAGCTACAGAAAATGCCAGTAATCTACTGGCATTGAAACTACTGAACTACTGAAAAATATCTTTTGGATGGTACACAGATGGGCAATGTTCTGGTCAGAAAGGATGAACAATTGATAGGGTACAAGTGTCATAAGAGTAAGATTCTTCCTGTGTGACTGTTTCTGACCTGATAAGATATCAGCTATTACATGTAATTCAATGATAATTCTTCCCAAATGAATTCTGTGAGTGAAGTTACTCCTCTCCCGGATCACACACCAATGACATTCTGACTTGTAAGAAGCAAGCACTTACAGGGTGTGACACTATGAACTGGTTTTTGTGTGTGAGTCCTTCAGACAGCCTGGAGGGGAGGAATGTGCTTGTTGAGCTGGACAGTATGGTATTGTCATCCATAAACTTGTCCACATCCTGGTACACAATCCTCTTGAGGTCCAGTCTCTCTGGGACACATTCTTGCACCAATGTTGCTCCCTTTATGGCTTCCTCAAGATGTGTGGTTCCTGCAGAAGTAGATAAGAAATTCAGGGATTAGAACACAAACTTTCCATGCAACCTCTGAAAATTTGTATGATTAAACATTTTAGGCATATCAAAACATGTGCTTTCACAGCAACTGAATGCAATGAAATCTTTTCAGTGATCAGCCTTGTGAAAACTGAGTTGCAATTCAACATTTCAGAGACTGCCTCTGTCTCCAGAGAAGACTTCATTGCTTGTAGAAGCATGCAAAGTATTACCACTAAATTAGCCTGGTTGTTTATCCTTTCACTGTGCATTGATTTCTTACCAATTTCCTGATATAATGCAATTTTAAGATAAAAATAGAAAAAATTTCAATTTTCTTTTAAAATGTTTTGTTTACAAGCATTATTGTATGCCAGTTTTATAAAGTATTGACTTTTATTGACCCATTCCATGATATACTGTTATGGCTTGACAATTAGGTATGCTATTCCCTTACCAATCCTCTGTATCAGGAACAGTGATGTCTATATGTTTCTATTCAAATATTAGTTACATTGTTAAATATTTATCCACAAAGCAGTCAATAACTGTATGTATCTGAGGAATGTGTGTTATACAACATTATTTTAATTACGGCTGACAAATTTATCTACAATATGTGCCTGCCTACTGATAGCATGAAGAGCTTGCACAAGATGATGTAACATCTTAAATCAGATGTTTAACTAAACATCTGAAAAAATTATGATCTTTTATTAGAGTCTCACAAATAAGGTATATATTAGTTTTTGTGAACAAATTTAGGGAACATTACCCTCTAACTATAAAGTAATTGTTCCTAAGTATGAAAAGATCTATGTTTGGCTTGGAAAAGGATTAATGTAATTTGTTTTATAGTAGCTGTTGAGGAATTATATAACCACATTAATTCCATGGCACTGCCTTCTTCCTAAGACTCTTAAAGTGGGTCACCTGTTTCTCTGAAATCAATTTTAATATTATCTTTTTATATGCACCTATAACTCCCAAATGGTTTCTTCCCATGAATTGCTAATTTTTCTGTGTTTTGCTTTTGTCTGTCACATTAATTTCTAAAACCTTGCATTTTACATGACTTCCAACATTTTGTTTCTCTTCTTCATTACCCTTCCGCATTATAAGGTAACATACCTTCCAGATAACCTGCAAACTTTTAACACAGACTGTAAATAGGTATGTTGTTACCTTTAATAAGCGCAAACTGCTGACTTGCTGACAGTTTTCCTCGAAGAAGTTTCTTTTCTTCCAGAATCTTGGTCTGTTCTTTAATATCATTCAAAGCAGATGAGATTTGATTCTTGTCAATGTCATAAATGTATACACTGTAGCCAACACTGGCAAATAACATGGCCCAGCTACGACCAATCAGACCACTGAAAACCAATGTCAAAATTAGTTCTGAGGCTAGCAAAACCTGGAGGCCCAACAGATAGGGTTTCTGTCCTCTGTCCCTACTTACCTGATAACAGAAGCAGAATATAGCTTTTGAAACATTGTGAGTTTATGATGTTATTTATAATATAATATAACATAACAGCTCATGCAGAACCATGATGTTACCCAAAAACTGCTGAGTGATATTTTCATTAATTAATCCACTGGGTGAATATATATCAGAGACATTAATATATGTAAAGTCGTTTTGTCTGTTTCCTGGCATATTATACAAAGATTTTGGATCAGCAACCAGCGTGACACCAGCAAGAAATCGGCACTGTGGCCATCAGTGTCTCCACCATGTAACTTTGTATCCTGACGTTCCTCCAACGTCATTCCGCGAGTCGTTAATGCCTCGAAACTAGTTACAAATTAAATTACACAACAGCAAGGAAGTTGGGGAAAGTAATTCCCCTGCAGGCAAGCCTTGGCATCGTGACTCATTTGTGCGAAATAACTATCACTGGTCTTCAACCTGGGGACAGCGGTTTGCGAAACAGCAATAAAAAACGTTGAATTTGAATGTTAATCGAGTCCGCGTCTAGTATTTGCATCATCGCATACTAAATTATGCAGCCCATTAATGTTTAATTGCCACCGTGATCTCATTTTTGTGTGACACTGTATTCAGTGCCTAAACAGAGCGGCAAAGTATCAGGTGAAGGCGCGGTTCGTACAATTCGTGTTCAGTTAACTCGAAAACAACAGACTAACAGCTACAAATTCCGTCTGAAATGTTTTTCGTTTGAATCAAGTCTCATTGACAGGCCTTCGTACGACCTGGGACTCCAATCATTGTTGAATGATTTGGGCCAACAGTTACTTCGACAGTTTTCAAAAGAAAATCTACACATCGCATTTTATCAAAATACGCTAATCAAGAACGGAATTATTTCGTCCGCATCGACAGACAAAAATAAAGATGGAAAGGAGCAGGTTCAAGTTTAAACCATCATGATCGAAGACTTGCGAGGGCAGAAAATGGATTTCCGAAATTAGTAATGGCCCGTAAAAACTCTATATTCCAAAATCCGAAAAGAATCACTGAAATAGGGAAACCCCCCATGAATAAATTGATTATAAATAAATGATATGCACAATTTACTGTCCTTTTTTAAAATGTAATTATATAATATTTAAACGCACGGGGGCGTGTTAGCGTGTGCATCTTTGTACATTTGTTAAATATTCGAAAATTCAGAGAACATTCCGTCAAAATGTTAAAAGGAGAGCAAGCAGAGAAGTAATACAGCGTACAAGAGACTCTTGTACGGAAAAAGATTGTGGTAAACTGACACAAGTTCTATACAAGTAAATGGCAATTCGACATTTCTTAACATCCACTGACCGTGTAGTAACAATCTGCAGAGTTAAAACTCCTGTTTAGTCTGTAATTCTGGAAAGTTACTAGATTTAGGTTATCTCCATCACAAGACAAATGACGTTAGCAAACATTGATAAAGGCGTGCTGCAAATAATAGGAGTGCTTCTGGATATCGGACTGGGTCAAAAGGATTCAATGAACCAAAGTTCGTAAGCACTTCCACAAATGCGTTAAAATTTATTAAAAAGAAAGCATGTTGAAGAAATGTTCTGTGATACAGCAGTAGCTATTGACTGTGTAAATAGCAAACAAAATTATATATATAGCTAATTGTCGTTTTTGTGGCATTCAAGGAACAATTCCAAACCAGTTCAGATCCTGTATTAGACACGAAACAAAAGAACTAAAATAAAATCATCAAATGCAACTCACAATTGTTTCTCAGACTGAGAAGCAATAAAACATAGAGTTCTCTAATGTTCAGTTCTAGGGCCTTTCATTTTTATAATATATCCTATATAAATGATTTCAAGCGCGCATGGATGGGGCGAGAGGTGTGCACCGGGTATTGGTCGGGAAACCTGAATGGAAGAGATCGCTGGGGAGACCTAGACATAGATGGGAGGATAATGTCAGGCGGGATCTATGGGAGATAGGAGTTGAAGGAGACTGGATTTCGTTGGCCCAGGACAGGGTCCGGTGGAGGGCTTTGGTTAATTCGGTGATGAACCTTCGGGTTCGGTAAGCCATCTAGTTAGTTAGTATCTCTTCCATGTTTGAAAAGTGCAAGGATGTGACAGGGGACTGTCGTCGCCTATTTTGTGTTCTATCGCTGGGAAAACTTAGGAAAATCACGAAAACCTCAGTAAGAATAGCTCCTGGATTCGTGTTCCAGAGAAGTTGGTTTCTGTAGCTCGGAAAGTAAACACGATAGCAGAACGGCAGAACAGGTTTGTTTCGGCTAGAAGGTTACGGGAACAAAGGACACAACCAAGGAAAAATATATTCTGGGTTCGAATCCCAGTGATCATGGTTTCTGTAGCTCAGAAACTAAGCACGAAAATGGATCGGTGCCAAGGCCGAATTTGTTTCAACGACTCTCTGTATGTTTTAAGTTGGTCCGTTAATTCAGGACTGTTACCATGCAAAACTTATTCGGATATTTGCTTGTTAACATTTCACAAGACTAAACCAAGAAGCAGGGCTTACCTACATAAACTGAAGCCGGGTTTACAGCTGTCTTCACAGTAATTTGCTTACCTGCCAACAATTCCAATCTTCTCGTTCTTGCTAGCCATCGTAGATTGAACCCAAGTGACCAGTTCTTTCTCGAATGAATTAAATTCTGTTGTGACAGTCGCTTCGTATCGAACTACAACGTTTTCACTTTGATGCAACAGCTTTACGATAACAGCAAACTGTTTGTGAACCAGTCGCCAATGGGATAATATCGTATGTATGTCAGTAGAAATCTACTGGCCTTGAGTAACAAATGGGGGGAAGGGAGACGCCAACAATAAAGCAGCGTGTTGCAGGAATTGGCGTTTACAGTTGTGGAAGTTGATAATAGAGCGCACTGGAGTGCATAAAAAAGGATCTGAATTGTATTGGCGAAATTCAGAAGTACTTTTACTTAATTATTTCACGTCAATGTGTGGGTAAATGAAATCTGTTGTTTCGTAATAATGAAATCACGGCTTCCTGGAACTACCAAGAAATATTCTGTATGTGAAGTAACTCACCAGTTTCATAATTCTATCTATTCCGTTCGATCCGGTATTTTAAAAATTGCATTGACATCAAATTTTCGATTCTATAGCCCGTTTCATAAACGTGTGCGTTGCACTCCTAGTTTGAGGGCTAGCTTCAGATACTGAACAGGACTATTGAACTAAACATATTCATTGCTAATTTTCTGCACCAACTTAATAACTTCAACAAAAGCGCTGTAGATTTGCAGCTAGAAACACAAACAATAGAGGTTTATTACGGAAATATATGTGGCCACGAGGCAATTATGGAAGACTAAGTAAGAAGTTCGATAAGATGAGTAGGAATAATAATAAATTTTTGACAATGATTCTTATGTTATGCAGTACAATTCGTGATTATATAGGTATCACAACATTGTGGTTTTCTCTCAAACTATTTGACACAATAGGACGTGTGTAAGAATAACATTTGTCGAATAATGAACAGAAAATAACGAAGTAACTGTCCGTAATATCTCAGCTAGAATTTGTTGAATTTAAATTAGGACTTTGTTAACTGTCGGTGTTCTAAAATGTTTACCCACTATTGACGTTTCAGATACGCCTACGAAGTCGTAAAGATGTTTTTAATTTGCATAGATTTTACTTATTAATGGCAAGTGACAAGAAAGTCTCTGCGAATAAGCCTGTGATTTGAATTCTTTATTGTTGAAGTTTGCCTTGATCTTGTTCATCCTACAATCCACACTTTCTCCAGAAATTATGAAAACAAGTTTCAAAGTTTCTGGATTTGCATTGAAATGGATGGGAGTGAGAATTTCCAGTTGATCTGTGATGAAATGTTGTTTCCTGAATGGCACAGACTGAATTCTTAAACGCTACTTAGACGATCTTCACTTTCAAATAGATAATTACGTAATATATGTATGGTAGATTACAATTGTCCAAATCAGGCCATGACCGTTTCGTTCTACAACCTTTACCATTTATTATTCACCATCATCCTCTCATTCGACGCTGTATAGTCTGAGCTACTGAAAAGGTGTCGTTAAATAAACTATAAATAAACTATCTTGGGCCAATCGAACACTGGAATTGCGTTTCCGAATCATACTTGGAGCATGGATGTGTGTTAGCGCTTTTTGTGTTTTTCTGTCGAAACTTTCTCCCAAATGTATAAACCATTCATATTTACAGTATTCATTTTGAATTAGAGCAAACCAGAGGGCTTAATTCGGGAAAAGATGGAACAGAAATCGTGGGCGCGTTGGTAACACTACGGAATGCATAAATGAATGTTACCTTACTTAGATAAGCACTCACAACGAGTTCCAAGATCGTCTACAGTCCACGACTGTAATCTTGAGACTTGAGGGTCGTGGAGGTGGGGTGAAGGAGGAAAGATGGCATCTGCCTTTAACGCTACGGACTTCCTGCATTCCTTGCAAGTCTCAAGATTACAGTCGTTGACTGTACAACCGATGCTTTTTTCAATGGTTTGTTTATGTTAAAATTTTTACAATTCATCTCTATGCGATATTGACGATGGTGTTGAATTTATAATTTTAATGTTTGGACTTTTCGACCGTCATTATGCTTCCTCAAAAAACTACAATGTTTCGGGAGATGGCTCATACATATTAGAAGGAGCTAATCTGGATCTGAGGAGCCCAGATCGAGATTAGCTAACGGGCTCGACTGAATAGGTTCACCTGAGGACGGGGTAAAAGCCGACTCCCGAAACGTAATGTTTTTTTGAGGAAGCATGACGACGATTGGAAAAGTAAAAAAAAAAAATGTACGTCAGCTCGTTCTAGACAAAAACGAAAGCTTAGGTTGTTTCAGCAGAAAAAAACAATTTAAAAATCGAAATCTTTATTGGGTTTCGACTGCTTTGAAATCAAAAATTTTATTCTGCTAATTTCGTGCTGTATTTTGCCAACAGCACGACTTTGAAGCATATGTTAAATAAGTTGTATTCAGGAGACCCTAGTAGAGCGTCCAAAGAATATCAAGATCATCTGCCAGATGACCCAGTTCTTTGGTCGACCCTAGTAGAGCGTCCAAAGAATATCGAGATCATCTGACAGATGACCCAGTTCTTTGGTGCGCTGCTGGGTAACGAAACAATGCTAAGGTTTCGTGTAATTTCAACTCTGAACCTCTTAATTTCAGGCCTAAGTTCTGTACGATACAGTTCGTGAGCTTGATATCTGTTCTGTCCCGTCTTCACTTTGATATCAACACAATACACTACATACGTCACGTAATGTACTCTTACTGATGATAGTGTGCTCTATCCGATTGGAAAAGTAAAAAAAAATGTACGTCAGTTCGTTCTAGACAAAAATGAAAGCTTAGGTTGTTTCAGCAGAAAAAAACAATTTAAAAATCGAAATCTTTATTGGGTTTCGACTGCTTTGAAATCAAAAATTTTATTCTGCTAATTTCGTGCTGTATTTTGCCAACAGCACGACTTTGAAGCATATGTTAAATAAGTTGTATTCAGGAGACCCTAGTAGAGCGTCCAAAGAATATCGAGATCATCTGACAGATGACCCAGTTCTTTGGTGCGCTGCTGGGTAACGAAACAATGCTAAGGTTTCGTGTAATTTCAACTCTGAACCTCTTAATTTCAGGCCTAAGTTCTGTACGATACAGTTCGTGAGCTTGATATCTGTTCTGTCCCGTCTTCA
>NW_019060305.1:1620149-1637955 GCF_000696155.1 Zootermopsis nevadensis | reverse complement strand
TGCACATGCCATTTGGCATCGCTGGAACGAAATATGAGTGCACCCTAATTAAAATCGTAAAATTTCTGACAATGAGCACCGCCATTCACTCCAACTATCACCCCTGCACCGCTGACCCTCATTCCAAAAGAATGTGCTGGTTGGGCGACATAACAGGTTACCGCTGTGTATTCCAAAAACATTGTGCGTCTTTCGGTATTAATTTATCTCAACACCCAGCATTTTAAATTCTCAGAAACGATCATTGCGGGAAAATTGTGGGCCGGGACTAAGATTTTTGAACGATCGATGCGATAAAACGATAGTTCGAGGAACGATAGAAGCGGGAAAATGTAACATTATTTTATATGGGATGTATTCGGGACCGAACAAACCGGACGATGCATCCGGGAACGATGGATAGAGGTTTCACTGTATTACGTATGTTTCAGAGGTAATTGCTGCCTCCATTACCAGGGTGGTGAGCAAGCTGGGCACAAGAAATTGGTTTAAGTTACAGGAACCAGTCACTCAAGGCAGACTGCAATTCTCTCTCTGTCATTTTAATGGTCATCATCTGAATAAAAATATATGATGCAGCTTATAAACGAGGTTTCATAAATTTTTTCTTATTAAAAGTCAGTTGTAGCTTATACACACATACAGCTTACATGTAAATATGGCAAATTCATCAAGATCAAAGCTAACTGTTACTCAGGATAACAGCTTTGAGTTTGACAATGCGGAACCACACTAAAGTTTGATGGTGATAAATCTGTGGCTAGAAATTCATCAGTTGAAATGAATTTGTTAAAACACCAAGTTATGTAGCATAAAAGCCTTATATTTTTGACCAGGCCTGCCCCTCCCCCCCACCATAATGTTCATCCACACTGCCAAGGTCATACATTTTCTCCTGAGTAACAGATAGTAGCTGGTCATCCATAATATGAAAAATTAACTTCTAAATGATCACTTACCACAGTACTAGGTACAGCAAAACGTATAATGGATCATTTAAAATCGCCTTGGACTCCTGCCATATCCACCTGTGAGCAAAATACATTTCAGGTTTGCAGACCAAAAGCAGCAATTCAAATGATGTATAGTTATGAGTACCTTACCTGGCAAGAAAACCAGCTCAGATTCAAGTTTCTCATAATGCATTCATTTCATGTTCTTTGAGAAAATAAGATATAAAAAAGAAAATAGAACTGCCTCAAAGTTAGAAAATCACATAATTCAGAATTAACAATGCTGAAATTCTTTAATTCACTTTACACAAAAATACAGTTCATAATTCTATGAATATAACACATAATATCTGTTCTTATTGGTGTTCAAGAAAACACAATTATTATATGGTTGCAAAATTATGATACAGCTGTCACTACAGATTTATGGAATAGTTCAACAGACATAAAACTACATGGTAAATAAAGAAGACTATTGAAGTAAAGGAGCTCAGAATCATTTGCAGAGAAATTCTGTACATTATTTAAAGCAGCAGGATAAAGATATTAAAAATAAATTTTAAGTGTTAAGTGCCAGGTCTTATAATAGTGATAAACATCAAGGCCAACAAGATATATAAAATCATAAAGAATGCATTTTCAAAATTGATATATTCAGTTTGGAGGGAACATTTCCATTGTTCTGTTTTGAAGACAATCACCAAATAATAATGAGAACTTTGTTATCATACAGAAAATTACAATGTACTATGCACAATACTTCCTTAAGATCTCAGTACATCAGAAATTACTTCTGATTCAGTGATCATAATTTAATTTCAGTACAATCAAATAGTTAACACTAAATGCAAAGAAGTACAAGTATCTAACAAGAACATGTAACAAACCTGAATATGGGCCTTGTCTTCTACCACCAAATCCAAAGCCATCCCTAACAGGTCCTCCTCCATAATTCTTCTGATAATCTCTGCCAAAATCATCATTACCCCAGAATTCTTCTCCACTGGAATAATTAGGGCCGCAGTACTCACCTCCTGGATGATCTGAACCCCCTGGATAGTCAAACCATGAGCCACCTGTATGAGTCATAACAATACTAATACACAGTTTTTAAACTTTAAAAACATAAAAAAATATCCTTCTCTAATGGCAAATTATTTAAATTAAATTAAGTCTGTTTTATTTTATATGCAAAAACTGGTTCAAGTCATCACATTCGTCCCAATAATTAAAAATATTAATTCAGCAATATTTATAGAACCTGAACAAATGTCTAAGAAATTAAAGGTCTCTCTCTAACTTCACAATTGTTTTTCTCCCACAAAATCTTTGGGGGCATATGAATTCCTGTGTATTATCACTGTTCAGGTGGGCAGTAAAACTTTATTTGGTGAAATATTTTTGAAAAATATAAAAATTCTGTCAAAATAACAATGTATAATATAGAAAATAACACAGGAAGAACAAGTTAATCACAGACAATAACTGTAGTGAGGAAGCAAATCCCTACAATTCACAATCTCAATTATGCTCAAGGAACTCTAAAAATGTAACACATATGCAAATTTTATAAAATCAAACAGAATCAAGTGTCCTCTGGTAATTTAACATAACATAGAAACCAGTAAGAGAAATCATCTGCACACATGCATGTGCATGCACACACACACACAAAACCATATAAAAGGATGAAACCACAAACAAAACATATCTGACAATCTGTCTTAAAAAAACCACCACCACCACAACCACCAAACAACAACAACAAGACATAAGAGACACCAGACAAGAACGCTTTCAAATGATGGTGGTATAAAGGCCTCAGATGGTTCTGCAAAAGTACTGTGCAATGATGGTGACAATCAGGGTCCTTCAACACCACGATCAGTGGTCCAATGATTTTTAACAAAACAGTTGGCATGACCTTCCCACCAAAGTCTTTGAGACATGCACATTCATATACAGCATGCATTCTCCCGTGAACTTTGGCTGGCGGACAACTATCAGCACTGGTCTTGCTTCAATAAAATTCTGCACCTGAAATGTCTGTATTCAACCACGTCACACCATTTTCATTTGTTTTAATGCAACTGTTTTGTTGCACATCTCATAGATAACTGCTGGTATGATCACCTGAGATCAACCATATTGACTAAAAGCACCATGAATGGGTTTCATTCTAACCCTGATGCATATTAAATCATACTCTCTGCCAGTAATGGCATTTATGGGAGCACAGCCCAGTTACAATAAAATAACACAGAAAATCTGACTCAATGGAGCAGAGTCCTTATTGTGAATCCAACAGTTGCTCAGCTAGTCAAGTTCCCTGCTTTCTATGGAACCCAAAGATTCATTACTGTACTCACAAGAGCCTGCCACTAGCTTCTATTATAAACCATGTGAATACAGTCCACATTCCCCCACCCTATTTCTGTAACATCACTTTAGTATTATCCTGCTACCTACAACTACATCTCGCAGGTGTTCTTTTCTCTCCCAATATTCAAACCAAAATTTTGTGTGCATTTCTAATTTCTCCCATACATGCCATGCACCCTGTCAATTTCAACCTTCTTGGTTTTATAACTCTAACACTCAACAGCAAACAATAAATAGCATATTACAAATTTTCTATTTAAAGAATCAATCATAGGCAGCCATTTACATAATAAGTTTTTAAACAAAACATGTTTTATGCATAGATAAATTGAATTTACTTTTATTCATAGTCCCCTTATGACATCCAATAAAAATTATGTAACATATAAAAAGTGACAGAAAATAAATGAACTATTTCAGGCCCAAGTTAATTTTATCAACTTCCCCACCCCCCAAACAATAACAGCAGCACCAACACCACCAACAAAAATAATAACAACACTACAAAGCTGCCAAAGAAAGTCATACAAGATTTCTGTCTTCTGGGTCGTTGCGCTGTGTAGTCTGGTCGATGTTAACCAACGTTTCAGAGGTCACACTGCCTCCGTCATCAGGGTGAAGAATCGCCATACCATACTACACAGCACAACAACCCAGAAGACAGAAATCTTCATACTCACTGCTGTGAAAACCTCAAATCTTACAAAGTCATACAAGACATCAAACTATTTTCACACCTGGCTTGAATTCAACTACCTCCAATGTCTGGCTTCTGTGATAATTATGAATCTTCAGGTTCCATAACAACAGATTCCCTAAATGGTTCAGTATCCACCAGCTGCTCAGCAACAACAATATCAAAGATGCCAGTACCCTTACCTTCATATTCACCATCATCATACACGCCTCTGCCATCCCAGCAACCACCTCCTCTTCGTCCACTGTTCTGACGTTTCTTAGATGGTGGTAACTGTGACTTGCGTAGGGCTTTCTTACAATCAATTTCTTTACCTTTTATCACATGAGGTTTCTGCACTGGAAAACAAAATGCACATCATCCTGTTAACTACAATACCTCTAATTTATTCAGTTATCTACTGCCCATCAGACAGATTCAAAGTGATAAATAAAACAAGACAAATAAAACAAAATAACTACTGGCAGTGGCAAACACTTCATGGATCTAAAAGAAATATATGTGAATCAACACAGAAAAAGTGGCAGTAATCACTTGTACACATCAGCATGATGAATGATGCCATTTTCTGTAGAATTCCATATAGCTGATTAAACTAACTCTTACATTAAATGGGAGTCAGCAAGGCAAGGAAGACTCATACGATAATTACAATTCCTAATTAAACAAATTCCTTTGAGTTCATTTTCTGTCAGACTTGCATGTTCTCTCTGACCAATTTCTAAACACATTTCTACAACTTCCCTTACAGCATACAATAAATTATAATAGAAGTTATCAGTAAAATAAGGACTGAAAACATCTGCTCAATTAAAATTAATAGCATGTTGAAAGTTAATGTTGAAAATTAATTTCCATCAGAAAGAAGAAACCTACTTACAACATATTTTATCTACAGCATCATAGTCCTTAAATTCAACAAAGCCAAAACCACGCTTAACACCAGTCTCTTTATCTCTACTAATGTTGCAGGACACAATTCGACCATACTTCTGGAAATATAACTTAAGGTCATCCTCCTCCATATCTGGCTTCAAGCCACCAATAAATAGCTTCTTCACTGTTGCACTTGCTTCTGGACGTCGACTATCCTGTATGAATTACAAATTCATAAACTGTTTTATGTAATAAAATCAAAGCAAAAAGTAATGTGACAAATTCAAATCTGATATGGTATTAGACTTTGCACTGTTTCAGTCAAGTGATAGGCAACAGGAAGACACAGAAGACATACAGATCAATTTGGTTTAAGTTGTAATATTGATAAAAGTAATGTATGCTGTAGTAGACGATAAATTGGGAAAAAAATTACAATTTCACACACAAAGTTTCACCTTCTTCCCAAAGTGAGAAATATTAAAAAACACTAATTTTTACTTAAATGTGAACATAAGAATCATAATGCATAGATTTTATTATAAAATGTGCAAATATTTTCACTAAATGAATGACGAATACTGTGAATGTGATCAAGTCAACCCTGAACACAGAGGCAGAAATAGTCTCCAGAACGATAACTAGCCCCGTTTCACGCGATTAAATCCATAAAGACTATCAAAGGCAACACTACATAGGGAAGCCATAAGATTCATTTAGGTATTAAGCAAAAGAATACAGTCCTTAACCATTTTATTTGTATGATCTACTGCCTCTGACAGACCCATTAGCATAAAATTCTTTCCCATTTTCCCTGTTTTAATAAACATAAATTCAGTAAACAACAAATCATCAAATTAATTGCAACCACCACCTCCATCACACAATTCAAATATGTTTTCAAAAGCAAGACTCCTGTGTTTAATCCGTACTGTCATTGTCATATACAACTTATACATACTGAAATAAGTTTTAATAAATAACCACAAACAACAGCATGAAAGATAACCCGCAATAAATGTAAGTGCTCACTGAAGCACATTTAAAGAACATACACTAAATTGGGTGGCTATTCCTTATGCAAATAAATTCTTACCTTATGAGGAACAGCTCTTTTTGGTTCTACAAGCCTGCCATCCACCTTGTGTGGCCGAGCAGCCTGGGCATCATCCACCATGTGTGAATGGGAATATGTAACAAACCCAAATCCTCGCGATCTATAAACACAAAAAAGGTACACATCAGCAATAACTTTCTAAATGACAGCATTCCTTTACAATGAGGAGCTTGTATATTATACAGAACCAATTACTGTATATTTGTAAATTAGTAAATAGTTCTTGTAAGGCAACTGGTACACCCTATGCCCATCAATCAAATCCACTTGTTCTGGACAATAAATAAACAACTACATTAATTACACGAGTAATTAATCCACATGTTTTTCCCCCTCGCTCTTAGTATCAAACTAGTCAATTCTGATTTAAAGTTCAACAATACATGTCATCTTGTAAGAAAATATTTAATCCTTGTAGGACAAATGGATAGTAATTTAGTGATGATTGATTTAATCTTCAGAACACCAAATGATCACTCTGATGTTACACATGCTTATAATGATCAACCCACTTCAGTGCCTTTCTGTATACTCTAAGCAAACTAAGCTTCATTGTTCCTGGGGACAGTTTCCTGTTCAAACTGTGGTGCAGTCTGTTGTAAATATTGGTTACTACATTAATGTGCTGTTGTACTTCAAGTTGTTTGTGGTTAAGATTTTACTGTTCTGTTTCCCACCAGATGTTACTTAGACACTGAACCACTTCTATTTTTAGAATTGTTGATCACGTTATAAACCTGCAGCTACATAAGATAAAGTCACTCACTGCTGGAGTAATCAGTGGTGGATTTAGCTGAACTTTAATATCATGTTAACTGTACTGAGTCCATTATTACTATAGCTTCCATCCAGAACAAATAACCTGAAAGCATTAGTACAAAAAGAAATCCAACAAAACAGTGTTAAGGTATCTGTGGTAGTTTGTACCCCTAAAATAAGTGAGCAGAGCTGGATTCTACTCATATTTTCTTTTCAAGTCACAGACAGCAGGTAAACACAGTGGGCTCTTCTAAATATCTCTGTATATCTGGCATAACAGAAGAGCTGAACTGTGACAGTCTGAGAAAGAGCTTGATGGAAGCCATATTTCATCAGAAGACAGTCAGGAATGTGGCAGTGTTGAAATAAAATGAAGAGGATAGGACTGGACAAAACAGTTGTGCAACATACAGATGAAAAACTGCAACTACTTGCCCTTTTCATGTTAATCACTGAATAAGTATTTTCTATAATTTTAGTGGAAACAAGCATGCATATGCATCAGGGACAACTTTCCTTCAATGTACTATAATTTTACACTTTCATATTTCACTTTGTTGCAGAAGAAAAACAAGTTATGAGCCATTACTGTTGTTTGATACAAAATCAGTACCCCATATTAATACATCAAAATGTTATAGCTTAAAAATAAATGTCTATGTACTAAAATAAAAACATAGATTAATAAAAATGTGCTTAAGTAGCAAACAAAATGCAGATATAAAGTTAATTTATTAAAATTTTGTGCCCCCTCCAGATAGATGCCTCTATAGATGTCCCAAATCAGGTAACAGGTGTTACCAAATTTCCTTAGATTTTGTTTAAATGAAACTTACTTATATGTTTTTGGATCCTTCATAACAGCAACATCTACAATTACTCCCCACTTCTCAAAATATGCCTTCAGTGATTCGTTTGTGGTTTCATAATTAAGCCCACCAATAAACAGCTTCCTAAAATGCTCTGGTTCTTCAGGCTCTTTCTTCTCATCATTTTCCTGCAAAAAAGGGGTGGGGGTGAGTATCATAATTACCACAAATTGTAAGATATAAGAACTGAATTCATCTACCTCCAACACAACTGACTTCAACCACCTGAAGGTCCACATATTCTGACATAAGAAAAATTAAAAGGAGAAATGGGATGAGCATATGACAGCAAAAAAGTATTTTACATTCAAAAAAGGATCATTAGAATAATGGCAGGCACTAAAAGTAGAGCCTCTTACAGGGAATTATTTAAGAAGTTTAATATTCTTCCACTACCCAGTGAATTCTTGCTCTCACTAATATCATTTGTAATGGATAAAATGGAAAAATTTCAAACAAATTTTGATATCCACCATATAAGAACAAGGTATAGATACAACCTTCATGTGCCAAATTCTAACCTCGGTAAATATCAAAAAGGAGTTTACTATATTGGAATTAAGTTATTCAATAATATTCCACCTACTATCAAAAGTTTAAATCATGATATAAAAATGTTTACGCCAGCGTTAAAAGAATATCACCTATTCAGTAGAAGAATTTAGAAATATATGTAACAACAGTGATGGTTTCTCGTCATAATTATTTCGCTGTGATACTGTAGTTACAAAAATATGTAAATAGCTGTTATAACTATGTATTTACATTTGTTCTAGAAACAAGTATTGTATTTGTGTTATGACCTGTTCTACATCCTTGGATTAGGCCTATGAAATATAAATAAATTATATTCCAGCTAACCTCAGCGTTTCCTTCCTCGCTTTGTTCATTCTGTTTCCCACATTCATCTTCGATATCCTTCTGCTGGTCCTGTTCTTGCTGTACTTTTGTCTCTTCCATTTCTGTTAGAAATAATGCCTAAAATGATCGTTCACATCCACAATAACAGGAAAATTAACGTTATCCCCAGTTTATGGATCGACAGCCCGCCACGGCGCTTGATGTTGATTTGTCACAATGGCGCACGCGCATTCACAAGTGACAGTGGTGAGACTAAATAAGGTATACTCTAAAGGCGCGTTCTCACGAATCAAGTTTAATTGACCGATTATAGTTGATCAACAAAAGTTGAATATGACTTAAATCAGTTTTTGTTCACACATTTCAATAGAAACTGATCAACAGTTTCAGTTAAAAATGGCGTCGAAAGCAGTTGTGCGTGAAGTTGTACGGATAGTAACTGTTTTGTTAAAAGAAGAACTAAAAACAATTTTATTTAACATGAGCAAAAATCGTAAGAAACGTCGTTTTTGGGTGAGGCAATGGATCTTAAGAAGAAATCGATTGGGAGCATCAGAAACCTTGCTGAAGGAACTAGCATTAGAGGATAAAGAAGGATACAGAAATCATTTAAGAATGTCTGAAGAAAACGGAGGATGAAAATTGAAGGAGTTGCAAGTGACGTCACTTTTGAACTTTACTGATCATTTTAATTAATTGATATGTGGCGAAAGTTTATCAGAGGAAAATGCATGTGATTGGCGGTGTGGGAGCGCGGGCTGCTATCCAATTGGCGACAAGCACCAACATACTCGCCCAGAAGATGGCAACTGTATGTTTGCCGAAACATTGGACAACACTGGATGCGGCTCAGTTCTGAAAAGTTAAGTTTTACATCAAAATCCAACAGTGAAATCTGAGGGCAAAAATTTGTGTTCTCAGATTATGGGGGAAGGAAATTGACAGCAAGGTTAAATACAAATGGAATAAGCTTTTTATATTTGCACACAATGAAAGTTAGATAAACATTCAATAATTCATTATGTCAACAACAAAATTTTTTGTTGTTGCACATCAGTTGTCATAAATTATTGATACCATCAAAACCATCTTCAGTGTACTTCTTTTAAATTTGTCACATTTGGTTGTAAAATTCTGTACGTAAAATTTTGTGAAATTTGAAAATACAAACATATTGACTGCGAGGAAATGTCCTTTGTTTTAAACTAAAATGGACTCTGGTCTCAGAAATCACATTTCTTTACATCTCATTCAAAGTATTTAAATCTCTGGTTACTTTGTTATTTCTGTACTTACAAATATATCACTGTCTGTTACAATATGTACTCCTGAAGTCTGAAAATATGTGGTTAATAATCTGTTTTCATTTATTTAGCTACTAGGCAACACAAATTACATATCTTCTTCAGCAGTAATAACCAAAGGTGTGTTGTAATAATAATCATGTTACAATCAATTGGAATATCTGGAAAGGTTAATAAATGAAAATATATACTCAGTGGAACATGTTGGATTATTGGTGAAATGTTACCAAAGTCAAGGTTAGATGTACGTAAAATCTGGATACAAACATTTAATCCACTGAAAATGAAGAAAAATGGATCTATTCCTTACTCAAGAAACTTTGGTGATAATCACTGCTTTTAATTCCAACATTTTCCATGAAATTTGCAGCGTCATTTGAACGTTTTTATATTATATCAATTAGCGCAAACATGTCAACAATACATTTCCTTTTCCATCTGCAAATCATGTACTAACTACTGTCCATTTTTAACAAAAAGCATAAATTTAAAGGTCTTTGTGGAAATAATTTTACTATCACAATGCATACTCTTTTTTGTTATTTTTGTTGGAAGGGAATATTATTTTAACAAGTAAAATGTGCTGAACTAGCCTTCCTTTGTTTCTGTACAAAGTGCTGTCTACAGCTTGATCTCTGTCATACTCAGTAGGCATCATAAGAAGGCAAAACTTGGGAAATGTGAACAATGTGTTCCGTGCTTATCCAATACTACTCTGTACCTCACACAGACTTTGTACAGACCAGTAAGTGAGAGGCAGAACTGTTTCTTGTGGCATTTAGTGCTTCTTGAATATATTCATAAGCATACTGAAACACTCATGTCAGATATTTATTCATATGTCTAAAAATATTTGTACTTCCTATTATATCAGTTTACATAAATTAAACACTTTCATAATGATCATTTATTACTAAGAAGACTGGAAATATATAACATTCTCATTCAAAGATTTATCTCTCGCTATCTTTCTGTAGATACTAAAAGTTTGTTTTTGATGCAGTTTATAAGTAAGAAATGTTTAATTCAACTCAGATTGCTAGAGCAGATTACTTAACATTTTATTAAATTTAAATATTTTAATCCTGTATGCATGTGCTAGAATTTTGTGATAAAATTAACGTAGTGTATATATGTCATGGCAGCTACATCTGTGTTCCCATTTAAGAGATTGATTTGATTATTACTGTTATTACTATATTAATTAGTTCATTACTGTTCATCAGAATGTAACCTGTAGTCCAGAATGCAAATTGTAACTGAATATTATATGTGAGGATATCTATCTAATGGAACTAACAGAATAAAAATAAATTACTTAAGATTGAAATTATGGCTAAGTGCCAAGAGAGGAAAAGTTTACCATCAGTGATGTAATGTGGCAGTGAAAAGATTTTATCAGTATTGAAAATTTATTGTAATTTGAAAGAAGAAAAAACAGTTTTAGCAATGCATATTAATATTGAAATGGTTATAATTGAGATCATTTTATGACATAACCTTATCATTATAAATTAAAAATGCATAATTAGTGTTTTATTTTAAAGTTAAATTGATTAACTTAAGAGGAAAACAGGATTGACAACAATAAGTTTGCCACATGGATATATTTTTTCATCCTTCTACATATAATTCGAGAAATATGTTATATGAATTTTCAGGTCCCTATTTTTGGTCATGAAACTACACTCACACCTCTCATTCCCTGGATAAGGTTCAAAATAAATAGATATCAGATCAACTTAAATTAATTTCTTCATAACTTTTACTGATTACCTTGGGTATATAAAACCAAGAATTTTAAGTTCATAATTTACAAAAGTAATAAATGCACAAAAAAGATTAGTGTCTGTTACTTGCAAATAGAACTAACATTTGACAAAAATATTAATTATTTACTTTGTTGTTGACATGTTTTTTAAATAAAAATTGAACATTTAAAAAAAGAAAAGAAAATATGCTAAACATTATTACAAAAAATAATTCTTGTTTTAAAAAATGTATTCTTCTATCCTGAATACAAAAGCTTTTAACAATTTCTTCAATCTGACTACTCACTGACTCGTTCTAGTCAGTTTCAGAACTTTCCAAAGCAGGACTCACTGTGTTGGGAGGATTTTGAACACGGTTTGTAGCACCATCTATGTTTCAGTATACAGCCCTGCAACTTTATAGCACTCTGTAAAAAAATTATTAATGGATCTAATGTAAATTTGTAAGAAATGTCTCTGGTTCACCATTCCCCAACAGTCCAGGCATTACCAGCACTATTAAATATAATTTAAACATATGTAGTAATAACTGATTAAATGACTGAAGAGACAGATATGAATTTGGGTCATCTCTATATATAACTTCTGTAAATAATATTCAGGCTCTGTTATATTCTTCTTATTTGTAAACTGTATGCTTTATTCATATATATTTTGAACAACTGTATCATTGATATTCCAGTATGTTTCTACAGAAAAAGAAAAACAGCACTACCAAGTTAGAAACACATTGCTCTTGGCCCAAGAATAAATCGAATAAACAATAATAATCTAAAGTTGGAATTATTACATGGAAACTTAACTAATTTTAAAAACTAATGTTGTACTTATCCTAAGTTGTTGTCTCCCCAGAACTTTTGATATGCATGTCTGCCGTACAAACTACACAACAGTATATTTACATAACTATATATACTCTTATATACAAACCCATTCTTATTCTGTACATGCAACTTTTAACATTACTGCATAAATTGTAGTAATATATAGTATAAATATAATAATGTTATATATATATATATATATAGGTTTCATGTAAACTAATATTTAGATTTGGTCTTTGTTTTAGTGTAGGCTATGATTATTTGGGGTAACTATGAGATGACACCTTTGAATTTCCATTATTCTGCATTCAGAGGTGGTATACATGATACATCGGGGTAGAGTTTGGAATCAGACCACAGTATAATTAGTAGCATGTAGTAATTAATGATAAAATATTGATATTATTTTGGTTTAAATATATGCACAAAAAACATTCTGGAAATGTCCCACTATATAAGTATGTTCAACAGTTTCGTTGACGAGTCACATTAATCACAGTATGGTCATAAAACGACTGTAATTTTAAAATTTCAGTTTTACACTGTTGGTAAAAAGTTGATTATTAATTGTTTGCAGTAGACAAAAGAATCATGAGTTTCTGAAATAAATAACAGATATGAGCATTTATTTGAAACAAGTGGGTGAAAAAGAAAAAATCCTAGTCATTATTGCTGAGATTAAATTAACTCTGACTTGTTAATATAATGTAAGAAGAAATATTATAGGTTACAGTGACATTTTGTTCTCTCCTTGTTTCTCATCAATTTTTATCTTATAATAACTGTATTATTAGTTGGTTTTGCTTATGAAGACTCCAAAATACTGCGAAGAGTTTGGTTTGATAATGATGAGAACAAGTGACTTAAATTCCAATTCAAGACTGAATTACTATTAGTATAATTTCGGGGTTTGTCTGATCACTGACTGACACCAGCACATTTGTCTTCTCTAACATCTACAGTAAGTGAAACACACAGAACTAAAATGAAAAGACAAATAAGATACAGGAAAATTAAAGTACAATAATTTACAAAATCAACCAGACAAAATATAAACAGAATTTTCATAAAATTTGTCCACTGTCCTCTACAAACCACATATGAGTCCAGTTGTTATCCATAAGTTGAAGAATCTGTTTTGACTTTCTTGGTGTTTATAAATGTATAATGAACTCATAGAATTGTACCCATACATTATACTTTGAGCCTGGTTGGACAGAATTAAACATACTTCTGAACCATAAAACCTGGAACTAAAGTCTGCCCAGCAGTGATGTAATACAGGGTTTAAAGTTCCTACACCAGGTAAAGGTTAAATTAAGTATTATTTTGAGAGTCTGGAATTATCAGTATTTAATAAATATGAAAACTTACTTTTATTCAAGAATATTTTACAAAATGAGCACCTATCAATTTCATCTCTAAATGTTACGTAAATATTAAGTTACTACCTTTAAACAAAAATTTGCATACTACAGGTTAAAAATTTAAATATTTTGGGAGGAATGAGACATTTTCCAGAATGTCAGTATGATGGGTTGGAGTTATCATGAAAGACACTAGATTATTGTAAAAAAAAATTTATCTAGGAGGAAATGCCAAGCACCAATATGTTTTAGAGTATGTGACTTGGTAACAAAGATTCTGTGGAAGATTTAGTTACTAGATATTAGAGAAGTATTTTGTAAGATTGAAACTCCAAGTATCTAACAGATAGATCAGAGCCACTCTATAAAATAGTCATTAAATTTTTGCTATCTATTTAGAGTCCTTTTATAATTTTTAAACAACCTACCCTATTTGGAACTATATCAGACTCCAGAGAACAGAAGTATTTGATCGAAAGATGAAAAATATGAAGAAAAAAAAGTATTTACATTTTTTCTCACCCATGTTGAATCTATTATCCAGGATTGCACAGTAGTTGAAATTAACAAATTGGTCAGAAATAAATCCTACTTTGATTTAGGGGATGCTAATCTACTTTTACTACATTCTGACTGTTAAACATAATGGAGAAGATGACGGAAATGTTTAAAGTGTTTCAAAACATTAGAGAAGCAAAACTTGCTGTGAAAAATTAAATAGAGTATGAAATGGATTCACCAGGCTCAGAAAATGGAACTGTTTTCTTTTATGACCCACCTCATCAATTTCATATATCCTAATTTAAATGTCATATTACTTAGCCTGGCAAACATATTTAATATAAATCTAAAGGGTTCTATCATTGGTTTTTACATTCATTATTGCTGTTTTTCTGTACTTAGTTCATCCTTCATTATTTTAAAACAAGGCTTGTGGTTAAGATTAGCCCCATCTATGAGACTGAACGGAATAGGCATTTTCATCTCAAAATAGGAGCAGAGCTACATCCCACAATGTAGTGGCCTTGTTTTAGAATAATGAATGATGGATAAAGTCCAGAAAAATAGCAATATTGACCTGTATTTAAAATTACTATAGGGACAGAACTACCCAATAAAATACAAGAAGCCACAGTGTTGCTGTTTGGTCTTTTTCTGTGCCCACAAATCAGGTCTGGTATTAGGACACAAGAGATCTAAAGAGTTGTGCAAACTTTTTCCCCTTATTTTCAGAATCAGTCACAATTCTCTTAAATAAAATCCCAGGCAAAGTAATAATTTGGGGCGGGCGGGCAGTTACTGTGCCTATATATAAATTCAGTGTCAATCCATGTTCATGAAAAAGACCTGACAAATAACTATCATTTCAAAAACACAGCATATAGTTTGGACATCATTTATAGAATGGCTCATTTTAAACAAATACTGGTTTTAAACAAAGAAAAATTTAAATAGAAAATAAAATTGCTATCTTCTGAGTTGTTGCACCATGTAGTGTGGTAGACATCCATCAACATTTCAGAGATCATGCTGCCTCTTGTCATCAGGGCGATGAATGAATGAATGAGTGAGTGGACTTCACTCATCGGCCTGGCAATGGAGGCAGCATGGCCTCTGAAACGTTGGTGGACATCTACCAGACCACATAGGGCAGCAACCCAGAAGAGAGCAATCTTCAGACTCACTGCCGTGAAAGCCTCAAATCCTATGTAGATAGAAAGTTGTTTTGTAGTAGTAGTAGTAGTAGTAGTAGTAGTAGTAATAATAATAATAATAATAACAACAATAATAATAATACTTTTAAGTATCACCTTTGTTTTTAGCAATCTCAATACAAAAATTCCATTGTTGAGTCCCTTTTATTTGTTCATTGTTATATTTATACTGAGGATGCTTCTTGCTTGTCATTATTTGAAATGGGTTGCTTTTAGTTCTAAGGCCGTTAGGGGTACATCAGCCAGTGAGGTTATGTCCTTTTAAATATCTGAAGTCATTTTGCAAATGTACTCCTCTGTCATACTTTTAACTATCACAAGATAAAATGTGCTTCTACATTAGATTTCATATTATCACTATGCTGTTTATTATATATTTATTTTAAAACAGGCCATGTCTCAGACAGCCTCTGGTGGTGCAATATTTTTTTTTATACCCATGATCTGTCTTTTCATTTGTTATTACTGGTTTGGAACATTGGACTTGCTGTGTGTATATTATATGTACACTGATCCACAGAATTGATCTTGGAGTTAATAACACCGTCCTATTATTTTTCACCGAAACTTTGAGAATGTGAGGGCAGGAATTTTTTCACTCTTATGGTTAACTAGGGCTTACAAAGATGAGTGTGAACAGCTGTTGTGACAAAAATTTAAACAAGCTCAGAATATATCAACAAGTCTTCACTGTAGTAGCCATTTGTAGTGCGTACAGAATGTAATCTTCTTGTTTTAGTTGGTTTTCTTCAAATTTATCGTATAGATTAAACATGCATTCATCAAACACTTCCACTTCACTTCACAAAAATATTCCATACAGTATCAGAAAAGGCAAACAACAGAAGAAAGCTTTGCAATCTAGTGGCCATCTTCCTGGTCATGGTTGAACACTGGACGGCACTCGCCACAAATATAGCTGAAAGACTGAGTTTAGTGAAGCTGAGTCTATCCAGGAAAATTATGGTGTTATGTTTGTCCTTTAGGTATAAATGTGTTTTTTTTGCATCTGACACAGATTTAACAGTTAATACATAGAAAATAAAGTAACAGTCATAATGTCCACGTATACACATGAACAGTCTTCATATGGGATGAAAATAAAATAAATGGAATGCTTTGTTCAAGATTTCATATTAGGCTGACATCTCTTACCCTGAAGAAATACTATGGACATGAAAAATAAGAGCTAATTTATTACAGAAATGGTGTAATAAAATAAAAGTTTAACCCCTTGCCATGTCTAACATAAAAGATAATAAAAATTGAATGTTTCTTGTCACACTTGACTACTAAAGTATATTATATTAAGGTAATTCAGATGAATTGGTCAAATAGTGTTCACATACAATGTATAGTGTGGCAGAGGGTTGAGCATTTATGACAAATTCATATGAAGTTTTAAGGGAATTTCTCAAGACAGTGCTATAAGTAACTGATTCCAAGGTGCAGAATCCTTCTTGAGTAGCTAATGGCTACTCACTTGTTCAAGAAAGTTCAGGTTTTTTATGGAACCCATGGTTCATTACTGTGCTCACAGAGCATATCACTCAACCCTGGTCTGACAGACCACATACAACATGAACAGGGAACCATGAAATTCAAGGTGTCTATGAACTCTGTTCTGAATCTAAAAGAAATTTCAAAGTGAGCAAACAATGATACATGGGCATGTCACTGTAGTCGCTGGGTCAATAAAATAAGAAAAAGTGTGTTAAATCAGTCTAAAAATCTTCACACCTTTGTTCTGCTACATCAGTGTGTCTGTCGCTAAATAGATGTCATGTTTAAACTATAATTTTATGTAAAGTGACAAGATTATGATGTATACAAAGCCCAAACAAAGATAATAATTTACATTCTCTACCTTCTTCCTACATACACACCTGCTGTTTGCAGCAGTGACACATCTATACCATCAGAGGACAGTCATAAGGCCCAAGAGTTTCTGTTTTTCAGCTGGACGATGATGTGGTTATAGTGCTAGTAATTGTGGTAGTAGTAATAGAGGAGGGTCTCATAGGTTCAGGGACCAGATGTGGTGTCCTGCTACTTATTGGTGGTAAGATGGGGCTAGGGGGCCAGGGATTAGGGACACTTCGTGAGTGTGGAATAAGAAGTGGACTTGTTGAGGCTCCCAGAGTTGCGCTGAGCAGCGGATGATGTAGTGCTGGGGTTGGTGTTGATGGGACTGGCTGGAGTGACGCTGCTGATTCAGGGTGCAGGAAGTTTCGTCTTTGGTCCATACGCTCGGCTTGCTGGGTCAGGCACCTTGTTAATACATCTGGTAGCAGCTCTACTTGCTCCTGT
>NW_019060305.1:1604783-1620128 GCF_000696155.1 Zootermopsis nevadensis | reverse complement strand
CTTCCAGAGCATCCTGACGACTGCTCATGTCAGACACAATCTCATACACTGTGTTCTGTGTCTGTAAGTGAGATGTAACAATATGAATTCAGTCAGGAATCTCTCCCATTAAAAATATATTTCATGAGGTAGATGGGTCAGTCTAAAATAATTTATCTGCCCCATAACATGGTGGAAGACAAAGGTGATACTTTGCTCAAAAACACTGGTAATCTGCAACAGTGCTACATGTCACAACCCACACAAGATTATTAGTTCATAACTGTCAGATGTGATCCCTAATTAACATGAATCTCAAAATACGTCTAAATTTTCTACAATACACCTCACTGAATAAAGAAATTGTACAAAACACATTAAGATCATTCTGAAGCATTTTTAATGCTGTGAATGTTAAGTGGGAAACAAGGAAAAATCATTTCTTACTCGAAGTAGTGTGAGTAATTTTGTAGCATTACATTCATATACACATTGCTTGCTGCTTGCATCTAGTCAGAATCCAACACTGTTTAAAGGCTATTGAACCAGAACAAATATGTTTAAGTTATTGAACCAAGTATCTTCCATGTATTGTGGGTCTCTTATCACCATGGCATGGCGTGTCCTTGGGTTGCAGATGGAGGAGATGGCCTCCAGATATTGCAAGATAACACAGATTTAATAATAATAATTCAATTCAATAATAATAATAACAACAACAACAACTTTCTTGTACCTTTGCCATATCAGTGATGGTATTTGCATTGTCCATTAGTTTTCGCTGGTCCATTTTGACCTTCCGCAAGCTGAAATAATACCAAATTACATAATTTGATTTGGGTTACATATTTCTTAAATAGGTATAAAAAACAAACCTTGACATCTCTTAAACTCAGCACAAAATGTAAATTTTATTTTACTTCCTCTTTGGAGGTCAACAACTTACGCATAGATGGCGAGGAGGAACTTGCGTTGATGGGTGCGTACCCGGCCAGGGTTCACACGCTTCACCAAACGTGTGTGTTTGTAGATGAGCCATGTCTCACGCAGTACATTGGCTGCTGCATTCTTTAACTGTTGGTAAGGACGTTACAATTAATACCTTTCAAACTGCATTTGGAGTATATATAAGTCTCTTTAGTAAGACCAATTTTATAGATTTTGCTGATCACTGGATTAGATATATATCCCAAGTGTCATCCGTGATTCTAGAATATGAAATATTAGTGGTTAAATGATGTATATCAAGTCTTACACAAAAATTTAATGAAGCCAATTTAAAATTAATTACCCTTTTGGTTAACTGGGTGTCCATCATGAAATTGTGTACATGTTTCTCTGCTCTGGTGAGCTCCAGCTTACGAGACACCACGGCAACTAGCAATGCAGTGCACCCAGCACCCTGCAAAACAAATCACATCTCATCAGATATGTAACATCAAAAATATATCTTCCACGTGCTAGATACGCTGCTGTACGCAGGATGAACATTTTAATTTGCCTGATATAACCACTGACTGAAAGGTTTAACTTTATTCAGTGACTAATTTAATAAAAGACATCGAGTCTTTGATTCTTCCAGCTCCCTTTTCAAAATGACCCCTCCCATATGCCTGGTGTGCATATTTATATTCCTTGTAAATCAATATAATGTTTTTATGTGCCACTCCAACAGCAAAAATGTGTCTGAGGTTAAATTCTAAGCTAAGTGAATTTAATCTCCATAATCATAACGATTTCATCACGAAATAAAAGTATGATAATCTGTCTTTTATGTTAATTTTATACTTTAATAAGATTAATTTATTCATGAATGAATGAAAATTACACAGGAACCATCAATAATAATTTGTACATTATCTACACTGAAAGATATGTATCTTATGGTGATTTTAATGTTTGTCATAATGAACTACTCGATGCACTGCAATAATGTTGGACATTATCTGAAGTACGTTTAATACACAAAACATTTCAGAGTCGACGTTACACCTGTCTTTACATGTACTGTTGTGAGGTTTGGTGATCAGGAACCATTTGCAATCTCTGAATGTTATTCAAAGGTTTGTGGGTTCATCTTTATTACTGCCATAGTGTAAAAAATAAAATATGATAAAAACTTTAATGGCAACTAATAATATAAAGACAAGGGTACAGGCAACAGCTAAAATGTCATATGTAGTGTGTCTTAATGCATTTAGTGTAGCGTGCAATGACCTATGCCTGTGGGTTAGTGATCTACTTGGCATGTGTTCCCATATGCCTTTTCTCTTATATCTGCTACAAGGCATCAGTATATTCCTCTCTAAATTCACACTCCTTTACAATCTTTTTTCTTCTTCTGTTTCCGGTTTAACAATGTCTGTACATTTCCTGGTACCCTTTACGGGTCCCCAAATTTTTAGTTGGCTTGATCTGTAGACGTTTTGGTAGGACTCCTTGGACGAGGGATCGGCCCGTCGCAAGGCCTCTACCTATTTACAGGACAGCACAACACAGAAAAACATCCACGGCTTGAGTGGGATTCGAACCCACGCCTCAGACCGCGCGGCCACTGCGGACCCCACAATCTTTTTTTTCTCCACAAATAAAGAATTAAAATATTTGTTCCAGCAACATTATTCATTCAGACCAAAAATAATACAGACCACAGAGAAACAAATATTTAATTCTGTAATTTGCCTTTCTGCCCGTGTACTAAGTTTCGTATGATTCACTGTTTTTGGCAAAACCATTACAACTAACCAACATTAAATTCATTTAACAAATTTTAGGTTGAATTATCTGCATAAGATTTCATTGAATGTCATCAAGAGATTGCAAACATTTTCTCTTCCTGGTGCCAAATTTACGTAAAAAGTTAAATAGCAGTTACGAGTAGTGACCAGTGCCAGGCAAGTCGTAGTTGGTGCCACACTCGACACCAGTCCAATTTGTTTGCCAACAAAGATATGAATCGACATAAAACAATTCCCCATTATTTGGTTAATGTTTTGTGCGAAGAGTGCACTTTCCCAATATATACTGTTCTAATGCATTACACAATACACTATCCATAGTATATATTATATAAAACATGCATGTTTCAATCAATTATTTAATGAAAATAAACCTAAAACTTCGTAAAACAAACTGTGATATGCAAAATATATTAATACTTTCTCTTCAATTAAAATAATTACATGATTTCCATTTAATATTAACTGCTGTATTTTGGTTTTTAAGTAATTTCACTGTTTTGCCACTTATAACGCAGACATTCTATTAATAACTTCAGCAGAAATTTATGCTCAGATTTTTTTTACAGATTTTAATAAAATACTGGTGTTATAACAGAGGCTTAGTTAAAAATGGAATGAAATTTGCTCATACATTTGTAATTTTTGTGTGATATTGCAATTTGGATAATAAATGGCTTGCAGGGAGTTAATTTCGCCTGGAAGCACCCTTTATAATGTGCTGGGGAAAGCCAAATTATCTGACACTACGAAAATAGTTCTGCCTCCGGTGCAGAGGACCTACATGTCTGTGTAGAAACTTCTACTGTAAAACTACATGCTCGTGAACGAGTTAGGGGATGTGCACAGAGCATAAGAATTTTGTCGTGCCTGCTCTTTAATTGCCTACAGATTTTTAATTTATAAATGTTAGCTCTTTTACAAACAGCGTAAAACAGGCTGGGTAAATGAACAACTATCAGATGCTCTTTCTCCCCTTCACCATAAATAAACTGACTCTCACTTCTCCCCCACCGGTTTTCTCTTTCCTTCTGCTGCAATGTAATCCCTCCTAACCCTCTCTCGGAGGTTCGGATTCAAAAGGTTTACACATAAAATTGTCCATCAAACAAACGCTGTTATTTCTACAACAAAATTTAACACACTTTGTAATAAGATGTAGGCCTACGCGTTCGTAGATTCGCCATTGAAATTTTCAACGTCCACATCACGATTCTGTTTAAGGTATTATTATATTACTGCCACAGTTACTCATCTCCATCTAGCGCCGAGGTTAGGAAAAGGAACTACGATTTGCATTAGGCAAAATACTACATTTATCTGTGATATTAACGTTTTATCTGGGTCGTCTTTCGAGGTTACCCTGACCACTAAGAGACCACTACTTGAGATCCACAGGTCTATACAAATAATAAGTGGAGGACTTACTAATTCCTAAGCTACTGGATCTAACTGAAACTTCCAGAGTGCATATGCAAAGAATTGAGTCCCGACAAAAAATAATAATGGTTTTCATTACTTGCAAATTTTTAATACGATTTCAGACGTAGGCTCTTAGAAGCATTACCACTGCCACTTCATAATATATTATTTCCGATTATGGATTCGAATCTCGGAATACAAATGTGGGGTACATATTAATGCAATGAATGACTGAATAAACCACTCACTCAGTATTAGATAATATATAAAATAAACATTTTTCAGGTATCTGTTATTAATATTTTTTCCGTTTATATTTTGATCTGTGTTGGACCGTCCTTTACTTGTCCCACTCCGCAGCGCCATTCTTCCGTGGTAGATACCGGAGCAGAGTAAGGACATTAATAATTCGCTGTGAGAGTATGCGACAAATTAGTCGCAAAGAATTTACGCTTTGGTGAACGCAGTTTATGTAGGCCTATGCGAAACATTCCACTTGAACAACAAACGGACGGTTACTACGAAAGTCTAAAATTTTCATATATTCATTGTACAGCCTTTGAGTACAATCCCGTACCTAACAGCAAAAGCTAAATTTTAGATGAATCTGACACCTTATTCTTCTGGGCTTAAGTAATCTCAAGTAATGCAACAAGTAATGCCACAACATCGTAAATCTTTCATGCTCGTATAGTCTACAGTAGACCTTATAAAGTATTCATTCACATATTGTGTGTCTGTATACTGTATCATGTAAAGTGATGCGTCTTTACCACGAAACGATTTAAATAATTGCCTCAAATAAATTGTTTTATTGTAAGATATATTAATTACTGTCAAAAGCACGCAATGAAATGTATGAGCGGAATATATTGAGTCACAAAATGATAGTTTTATAGGCCGTTTACACAAAAATTTCATGCCAAAATTATTACAGAAATGCGACGACACCTGTATTTTCTCATGAAGTTTCAAATTTGAAACTTTAAATTTACAGACTGCTGATAAATATATTTAGTTTATTATTACACAGAACACAGTACTATTCTAGTTACAAATAAACTACATCAAATTCTGAAGAATTTACTAAAAATTTATGAGTTATGTTGGGTGAGATTTAAAGTTCTCACGGTAGTGCGCATGAAGATAACTGTTTTCTGGGAAGTTGCGCAGCGTAATCTGATAGCAAGCGCCTCCGAAACTACGGTCAATTTACACCAGACTACACGGCGAAACATCTCAGAAAATAAATCACCTACATACTGGTTAAGTTACTTGTAAAATGAAAGACATTAAAATATAAGAATTGAACTTTGTAGAAGGTAAAACTTTAGTACAGTAAAGATTCCAAATGTCGACGTCGAAATCAGAGGCCCGCTGAGCGTGACCGACTTACCATGATGCCCGTAGTGACTGCTATACCTCGCCCGCAGTAAGTGTTAGGCACGATATCACCAAATCCCACACTCAGGAATGTAATGGCTATAAGCCACATTGCGTTTAGCAGGTTGGCATGCTCCTCGTCGTGAAACCTGGTACGGGAAGAACAACCACAAACTCTACTTTGGCGCACAGACAAGTGCCAACGGGGTGTCCGCCTTCGTTCGAGTTGTGTTCCTCACGATTCATAGTATCGGACAAATGAACATTCTGTGCGACATCTTTGGACATACAGAAGTGTGGGACCTAGGCGTTATGTGGTGATTCGAAATGCAAATTAATAGCGACCGAAGATATTTTATCTTGCTATCAATTGGGTACATCAAGATAAAAAGGAAACCAATATGGTTACCCGGCATTCGAAAGTCATTAAAGAGAAATATGTCATTTTACGGAGGTAATTAAAACAAGTCATCATGATTTCATGACAGTGCCATTTATATTATATTCTGATATGGCATATATTAAATTCTCTACATACTTATTGCTTTATAAATTATACTTGTGATCTAATATTTCAGCCCTTCACTTCAATAATACATAAACTGTATTTTGTACTTCGTAATTCATACGAAAAAATTTATTTGACATCTATAAGAATATATTCTGTTTCTGGTAAATTGCAGTTAACATTCTGTTACGTTAACTTAATTGGCTCTAAATTATAGATGTAAAATGTCAGAGTCAGTTGCGCCTTCTCTGCGCTTCAACCTGTATAGTGTGTCCTATTTCTGCAGGATGCTCAACTGTTTAAATATAAGCAAGTCTTCTTAATTAGATCAACCGCAAGGAAGTCCCTGTGACATCAATATTCGCTCACAATTTGTAGGTGTTAATGTATAACAAGTTTTACAAATAACACATTCTATTTTACACAGAAAATTCATTCTCTTGTACGTAAACAAAGTAATGTCTCATAAACATGGATACACAAAACCTTTATAGTGAACGAAGTATCTACGATGTTTAAAAAAAATAAGGTAACAAGCACTTACATGTGAAGGACTTATTTCTTAGTAGGATTTTAGGTTATTACGACGATGAGGATGAAGATGGTTGTCCTCTGGGTTACAGCGCCGTTAGACGTTCACCGACGTTTCAGAGCAACTTACCACCTCTGAAACGTCGGTAAACTTCTACTAGACTACACGGCGGTACAAGACCGGCTCTGGGGGCCACCCAGCCTCCTATCCAATGGGTACCGGGATCCTTTCCCGGGGGTAAAGCCGGCCGGAGCGTGATGCTGACCACTCACCTCCCATCTAGTGCCGAGGTCAAGGAAGAGAGGAGCTATACCTCCACTCCCCCCAAGCGCCTACATGGCGTATAGTGGGACAGCTTTACTTTACTTTTACACGGCGGTACAATCCAGAAGACATACAGATGACATACGAATAATTTTGTTCTGGAGGACTGATTGGTGAGTGGTCCAGAACCTCCCATTCGTGCGACGTGCCTCGCACCAAATGGTTTCCAACTAAACACCTGATCGGGCATTTAGCTGGTAAACGACTTGCAACCATACACATGTCGTTTCCTGGCTAAAGCTGCTTAACACCGATTTATTCTATGCCAGGATAGATGTTTTGGTGTCGCGGTGAGACAGACGATGAAACAAGTATGGCGACTATGTGGAAAAATGAAGTGTACAAAGCCTTCTTACGTAAAAATAAAGTCCTTCACATAGGAGTGCTTCTTACCATATTTATTCAGATACTCTCGTAATACAAAACTTAACAATAACCAAAAAACTACTGAGTGATGTTAATTATGTGTTAAAAGTATGAAGATCGAAAACTCTCGCTTGTTTCGTTAAAAACCCTTATTTTTTCCAACGTAATTTTCTAACTGCTCAATCCCAATATCGACAGATTAACCTCAATTATTTTAACTGTGAATTACTTTTAAGAATTTCTCAAGTCAAAGATTATTTAATTGTTTCAATGCAGAAATATGTAGATTACAAGAAAACTGCTCAAAACTGAGCTCACTAAAATTTTAATGTATTTAAGTAACCAGAATAAGACTTTCAAATGGTATTAAAATATTCCGTTAATAAATCGTTCGCAGTGGAAATCTAAGGGAGGTCCGTAATTAATAATTGTACTGGCTTATGGATTCACATTGTCTAAAGGAAAAAACCCAAATATTTGAGCAGAGTAAAACATTATTACTGATCTGTAAGCCGTGAATCCTTTTTGAATGGTACAATATAATACTGTTCAAATGAAACAATATTTCAGTATTCAAATTATTGTAATGCTCATGTCGTACCATACAAATATTTTAGGAAGAATATTCTCAAATGGTCAGAACCAGAACTAAAAATAACATAAAATACTTGGGGACGTTTTACGTCAACCAAAACTTCACGCAGTTTAAAAAAAGCAATGAAGAAAGATAAACAGAACAATGGAATGCAGCTTTGTACAGAATATCCATTATGATGTATCTTATGACGGACAAAAGCTCAAGGGACCCATTCACAGGCCACTCGTTACGTTTTCGTAATTTTTATTGAATTTGGGCCATTGAAAGTTTCTTGAGCAACCAGATGCATGCCAGCACTTTAATGAAACGAAGTTTAAGCTTTCATGGAGTTGATAAATGTGTATTTCGTGCTCGGGAAGCGATGAATTGAAGCAAGGTAAGACTGCTCTGTTAGATTTTACAGCCATACTGAAAGGCATAAATTTTTCTTAAAAAATACACCCTCCATCTTAAGTGATGTCACAGTATTGAAGAGAAGCACGTGAGAAAATCATGTTTACATGAGGGTGGACGGATGATAACGCGCTAGTGGTTGGTGGATCATCCAATTTGACAGTAACATTTTGTTTATTTCCAAACACACATTTGATACTAATTCCGCTCGCTCATATTTTATAATGTTATTGATAAACTGTTTTGAAGCTATGAATATGGTAATACATATCTTTACACACGAAACCATAAGTATGGTTTAGTACAATATAGAAGTTGAAATTTCTAATCTTGAGCCTTGTTACACGTATTAGGAACGTCCTCAGAGGCTCTCAGATTATCTCCAATGAAGTACACAAGGGAGGTGAAGACGGTTTAAAGAAAGCAACAGAATATCAGAGAAAAGCTGTTTCCTTGCGACCAGCAACAGATAAATAGTGTTCAAAAATCTATTCCGTATGGACACATTACCATTGCCACGTCTTGCAAACATTGGCTACAAATTTTCTTAAAGCACGAGGGGAAGGACTAACTAGCTTTACACTTGCAGAGTGCATCAAGTGGAGGGCTTCCTGTGACATGTACAGATGCCGGACGGGCAGCATTTTATTAATAGTATGCCGAGCATGGCACACTTTCTTCGGGATCTGCTTTTGAGATGACGGACATCGGCTATAGATTATTAACGAAGGAAGTTTTTTATGCTGTTGCTTAGAGATTTTAAAAAGAATAGAAGCAATGGGAAATGTCTTATTGTAGTCGATGTACATAACAGCCACACGCTTAAAAAGTTATATTCTCTGTAGGATTTGAGGATTCATGGCGGAGGGGACGAAGATGGCTGTCTTCAGAGTTGTAACGCTGTTTACTCTGGTAGAAGTTTACCGACGTTTTACAGGTCCTTACTGCCTCCATAAACAGGGCGATCCCTGATGGTGGAGACAACAAGTACAGCCATCTTAGATATTATTCCCAGTTCATAAGCCGACTGCACTGCACTCACAGACTGCAAGAATTTGACAGAAGTTTTCTTTTCTCTCAGAGCAAACGTATTTTTTTTTCTGGACGGACCAAGAGGTTGAAGGATACACCGGACAGAAACTTAACCAAATATCAGTCTTCGAAAATATTTTCGGCAGCATAGCCCAAAACAGAGCAAATATTAATGTCAGTGGATTTTGATGGTGTGAGGCATTTTCAGTGAAATGTGGATACCACTCCAGATAAAATGTTAGCTCCATCTGGAGAGTTTAAACTGGAATACGGAAGAATGGAAATTAGAAATTAACTCACGGGGAGTGGACGACAATGAACCAGGGGCTGCAGAAAGCCATGTGTGTCCCGTCTTAGTATAGGTCGACAGTAAAACAGCAGAACGTATTGAGACAGTGGCAGGAGGAAACCCTTCGTACTCTCAGTAAAGGACAGCTGGTACTATTATATCTGCCCCTAAGGACAAAGGAAATTTGAAACTGGACACGCAGAAGCACGAATAGGAAAGCCAAACCCGAAAGAAGTACAAGACAATCTGCATGAATGAGAATGGAATTTTAGTGTGCGAAATTTTTAAAAAATACATCGTTAATAGACATTAATCAAAGAAGGGGTTGGTAGCATATCAGCGAAGTATAATATACAATATGTATAATGGCATCACTTTTATAAGAGCACAGACTTTGATCACATACTTTCGATGCAGTATAAAAGAATAACCTGCGAAATGTATGGAAGTTGGCCCCTTACACTAATTACCCCCGTGTAAATTACTCTTTATGTTTACTGCAGTTTAAAGCGAATTGATTTCTTAGACGACAGCTACATGACTCGAAAATGTGCGGCTTTCATTTCCCTTATCCTTAAACTACACAAAACTAGAAATAATATATTTTCTTCCATGAAAGCCAATAGACTACGCTTGACAGTCTCTTTTGTAGTAATGAAAGACACCGAAATCTTCATACGCTATAGGCAGTTACAAAAAATCAATATGTGTATGTTAGTTTCCCTAACTTCACAGCAGACAGCGTCCCTTACTTATATGTGACAGTAACATTTTATGGTGTACTACGATAGAATACAGATTGCAACAACATTACACACATTTCAACCAGTAGTGCTAACAAAACATGTAGTGCACTGCAGTAGTACTTTAAAATTTATTATTGTTATTAGAGAACGAAGCGGCTAGTAAAGAAAATTAAGATGGGAGTGTGGGTGACATAGTGAATTTTCGACGTGGAATGGGGGTACTATGACTTACCATCATGCCGCACGTAAGCGTGATACCTCGTCCACAGTAAGTGTTGGGAACAATGTCCCCGTAACCTACGCACAGGAAAGTAATGGCGATCAACCACATGGAGTTTAGTAAGTTGGCATGTTCTTCGTCGTGGTACCTAGACAAGGGGCAAAGAAAACCAGCACGCTGTCGTTTTCAACGGGGACCGTTATCACAAACTTTTGAGATTGTGAAAGAATTTAAAATATGTATCTCTTTCAATTGATAATACAAGACTTAATTTCACACATGCTCATGCAGTCTTAAATGAGACTAAAACAAAAACCAAGAACGGACAATACTATATTATAGCATGACAAAAATGCTCACACCACATTCACAAAACCATAACGAAGAGATATGCAGACCTACAGTGAGGAAAATTCATTCATGCTGTGACAGAGGGGTGGGTTTGGGGTGACATACAAACATTCATCATAGAGGAAAGAAGTAAATTAAAGATTTAAAACACGTTAAAAGTTCAGAACGAACAAAAGAAAATCTCAGTGATCCATGTGAACATTTTTCCAACGTGATAATTGTGTTAATTGATTATTACATGTATGTTTATAGATTATATTTTATCAGTGTTTTCCAAACGATCCAAAAGGCTTGATATGTATAAGGCGGTTGTAAGTGTATACGTATTTTAACCAGCAAGTTTTGTTTTTAGACGAGTGCAATGGTTTGCGTGGTAAAACGGCTGCTTCTGCGCAGGACGATCACAACAGACGGGCTCGTTTGTTCAGTTGTGACAACAACCAGAAAGAGTGCAAGAAGTTTTGTGGCTCACATGAGAAGAAAAGAATATGTGAAGGAGAAACCATTGTTACTAATACGTGGACAAGTGTAATGTTTTAAACTACACTTTTATTATTATGTGACACAACTTGTGATTTAACAATTATATCAGAATGTGATGTTAGTTGTACACACATTGGTAGTGAAAAAAATTACGGAAAGATTTCTTGTTTTCGAAACAGGCGCGCTGATCACATTAATGTTTTCTGCCTACCTGTCAGTGATACCATTATAATAAGTTTGACTGTGGATATATAAAACTAGATTAAATGAAGAAATATTTTTAAAACAAATATAACGACTATTAATAACACATAAAACTTAAAAAAATTTAAAGTGAATATTCATAACTCCATCAATGACACTATGACTGCGCTCTTCATAAAACACTACCAGAAGAGAGCATTTCCACTTACAGAATGAAATATGTGTCGTATTAATTGCAACATAAGATGAATTCTATTGACAGACTAGAAGAAGTAAGAGCAAGTTATAATACACTTCTATTTTACTCAGCTTAAGAATTATCTTACCATGGACCTCTTCCTGCTGGCTGCTAATTACTCACAAGATGATATACTGCATATTGAACATAGCACTAATGTAAGTCTACAGCATGTGCAGCTAGACAGACTCTTGCCACTAGAGGTTCATATAAACTATATAGCTCATCGTGCAGTTGCTAATAATATGTACATAATTAATTATCTCTAAAAATAGCTACGCTTTAACTGATGCAAAGAAAATTGAGTATTTGAGTAGACGTAAACCAGCCACAGGGTGATGAGCTAAAGAACATTTCTCAAGAGAGGTGGCTATATTCCATAAATGACGTAAACAAATCGCCATTCACTAAGACTAATCATTATTTCCAAACAAATGTGAATAATATAATTGAAATTAAAACAAATCATATCTATATGCAATGGATTCAAGTGTATTAAAATAATAAGCTACTTTAATAGTTTATTTTTATGAATAACAAAGAATCAGGCCGTGCACATAGTACAGTATGAAATGTATCATATATTCCAGTCACCAGTATCAGCAGTGAATGGAGTAGAGACAGAACATTACGTACGTGAGTGGAAGATTTACTTGTAAAAACGATGAGACGCGAATACAAAATTAAACAATGAGCTAGATATTTACAAATCAGCAACTACTAGAAGTGAGCAAAACAATGAAAAAATAAGTAAAAATAGTTCTGCAAAGTTATAATAATAATTAGGCAGAACAAGTTGGGCAGAATTATTGCTAAACTCCATCTGGTTATGATCGCCATGCGCTTTGCCAAGTTCTATGATGTTTTATATGTGACTCTATATATTACTTTCAATTTAAAATCAATAATTTATATATATACTCTATTACAGGTTTCCTTATAGTAATTCGGCCTGCTGTGAGATTAAATATATGTCCCATATTTATATATTAGTATCATGCACAAGCGTAAAGCTGTAAACTATAATCTAACGATGCATAGAAATATAGTATTATTTTATTATAATATCTCAAATGTATTTGTTCTATTACTTTTAAGTTAACTGACAATTTACAAGTCAACAAAGCGCCATTATTAAATTTTACACTTCAGTAAATATAACATTTTCTCTCAGACTAATTATATATTTTAAATGTATTTTTATTGTGAAGGGCTAGTGAAATAAAATATCAAATAATATAAATAACAGCTGTAATGAATATGGGAACAGAACTCTTTCACAGTAAGACGGAACTCCGAGGCACGAAGTGAAAACTAAGAGTAAGGGTAAAAGGATATTCAAACAGCATCAACCAATTGGAAAAGGGCATTATAAGAACACTGATCAACAATAAACAAATCGATAATCGATTATGATAGCAATTACTTTCCAATTATTTAAAAACATTACACGTACGTACTTTGACAATCTTCAGAATTCATTTTACCGAAAAAGCAATTTTACAGTCAATTCTGGATTTCCCAAAGAGAATTTACAGTAATTAACAATATAATTTCTTCTACCATGCACATTTATTTATTGTAAAACAGTCAGATTTTCTAAGCTAATCAAAGCATACTGGATAAAAATTAATTGGTTACTACATGGGAGGAATCTACAATAGTAATAAAAACAAAATTACACAGATATATATTTAGAATAAAATTGAAGCCGTTGTTATAGTATGCTTTGGCATGTAATTTGAAACAACAGTGATTTCTGTAGGGAATATAAGATCAATGTTGGTTCAAATTCGTGAATACAGATTCATAAATATGCTTTCCTTTTATCGTCGAAGTGTAGGGCATACATATCCAAAGTGAAAGTTAATAAGCATTTTGTGAAATATTGTAAGTTTTAATATCTGGGCATAAATTTTTTTAGACAGAATTGGCTTAAACATCACATGCATAATTATGAAATATACCGAGCATAAAAATTGGACTAATCAAACCATTTTAATGACTTCGATTCAGGATTAACTATCTTCCGCCTTCAAATTGCGATGCTTGTATTTACTTTCGTTTGACTTGCTCCCATATTCCTTGTAAATATGAGTGTTTATAATACAGCCACGAAAAATACAATTTTAATAAACTCTAAAACAGTCGCTAGTATACGAGTGACACGTAAATAAGATATATTATAAAATATTAGGTATGAAATATATTCCTTAATATATATTTGACATGTTAGAAATCGATAACATTTCCTAGATACATAACTTTAACCCTTCTTTATAATAATTTGCGGGACACTTTACAAAGGGTGAAACCGTGAGGCATAGAACGACTAGTAGTGATATTTTTATAAATGATAAAATATAGCAATTCAGCGTCTATCAAACCGGAATTTAGCAAAAGAACTAAGTATCTCTGAGGATAATGCATTTAACTAAATATCATAAAAATATATAATTTGTTTGCTGTTATAAGCTACTCCATATTCAAAGATTAGTCACTTTTATCAAAATGTGGCTACGTTCTAATCCATAATCTCCAATATTTTCAAACATGAAACTGATTTCAATAAACTACAAGCGAAGTATGGCGAAAGTAGCTGAACCTGAAACTGTCATCACATGTCATTATCTTAGAGCCAATCTTTATATTCATTGTCCTTCTAGTCAGATATGTTTCTTAACCCTCAAGCTATTTTGTTTTATTAAGATACCTTGCAATATATAAGTACAGTCTTAAAAATATAATCGGTATCAGTATTCTAAATTAGCCGTATTCTCTTCTAATTTTTTCAATATCGCTGTTTTAAATACTGTATAAAAGGAAGTCTTTAAGTGTTAAATTCGTAATGTACACGAAATTAGGTTCTACACGTATTAATGTTGTGCGACTCTATTTATTGTTCTAAAATGAACAACCGAGAGACAACTGGGAATAACATTTTAAACAAAACTAAAACGTAATTAACTGCATTGTGATACAGTTTATTCACCGACAGACAGGCTCTAAGAATAAAAATGACGATCACAGCCTCATTGAGACGACCACAGCACTTCACACAACGCAATTTAGCGAAATGCGGATAATGATATACATTTAGAAGACACTTCGGACATATCGTAACGTATTTTTGGTTTAATTAACTTTAATAGTGTTAAAAAATCTGCCAGTAAAATGTATAAGTTTTGATGAATTTGCACCATGAATCTATGATAATCACGAACAACTTTAACTTAGATTCGTACTTAACAACATAAAAGACATTCTTCGGTTCAAATTATAGTTATTCACTTGACACACGTCACAGACTGATATTTATGATAACGACTACCTGCTAATTTACAAGTTGCACAAATTCGTTTAAAAAGTTTACTATTCAGCAGCTTAATGTATAATATTCCACAGTATAAAACGCTAAATGAATTACTTCTAATTCTCATATGGCCATCTCAATTAAGCTGATAAAGTCAAAGTGGAATTCAATGAAAGGAAAACTACGCATATGTACATGTTATACTGCATAAAAACTATGTTCATTC
>NW_019060305.1:1578874-1604058 GCF_000696155.1 Zootermopsis nevadensis | reverse complement strand
GGTCTCCTTGATTGTTGCGTCTTTCAGACTAATGGTTCTATAAAAACGTTTCAGAAGAATGTGCTGCTTCTGAAACGTTGGTATACAACCAGAAAACTCCATGGTGAAAGAATCTAGAAGACCGGTATCTAAATATATTAATTCAAGTTTAGGTTTCTGTAACTACTTGAATATCTAATTGGGTGGAGAAGGGTGATAACACTTAGATAAACAAATGTATAGGAGACGAATTTTCACAATGCAGGAACAAGTGAAAGCATCATGTATTCATTTAACTTGTGAATAATATACAAATTAATATGGTATTTGGCACATTAATCAGCGAAATTTAACGTATTTCTGTAATATACACCTTTTGATCGTTTGCGTGGAATTATACTTCTTATTTCCATATCCTGCTAAAACTTCCAGCAGTGGAGAATAAACACAAACAAAATTAAATAAAGACATACGTAAAGATAATTTGCTTATGATCGGTATTAGTAAATGTATTCATAGTGGATGATACACGTATTTCTGTAGAGACGTACCTCGTAGCTAACACGGAAATTAATATGCTTGCAATGAAATATATCATAATATTTAAAATATTATAGGGCGTAAAACATAAGGCATGTCTGAAGACACACCGTGTGTGATACAACGTACTTTGATAACATGCTGTATCAGAAACTCAACGGAATCAATCACCATTACAATCAGAAATGTTTAAGCCCAGTGACTTGGTCTAGCTCCCAAAGGAACATCCACTAGTTAGTTAATATTTTCGTCTAATAATACACTCCAATTTTTTCATGGATCATAATTGAAATCTATGTTTGAAATAAGATTTTCTCCCACCCCTCAACATGTTCCCACCATTTATTTCTGTAGTGTGAAATCATATCTGTAACTCACTTCCGACATCTCCACTGCTCTTGTGACCCACGCACATTGTAATTCTGGGTAACCTGAAGAGTCTAACTTTTAAGGATAACTTGATTGATAATTATTATCTTAAATATTGTTAATTTATTCTTTATGTCGCTCATTTTTATATAGAAACTCAGCGACAGAAATCCACTCAATAAAAAAAATGTGGTCAACACCGATCAACATTCCACTTCCACATTTCCCGAAAGGCCATGATTTGGATTGAGAAATGTTCTAGTAAACGAAATATGTCTTTAAGATACGTAGTAATATATTCAAATTGTTACTATAATTAAGATGATGAACACTATTACAGTCTACTGTTGATTACTCTGATCAACCAAGTCACAGGACGAAATTTCTCCTTTGGGATATGCCAGTTTTACTGGGCATGATAAGCCTATGTTCAGAAAACACAAAATAACTTTACCCCGTGTAAGGTACATTTATGGATGAGTGGGGGATTTTCGTATACGAGGATTCCTTCCATTGTACAGCTAGTTACAAAGTTTACCCCAGCTATACGTCTTCATTAGGTTAAATTTAACCTTATACAGGGCTTGTTACTTGTTTATTTATTAACGTTTCAAAATGCAGCATGGAATAATAAATCATAGGATGTTATGGATTATGACTCGAGAGATATATCGTGCACTTGCATGGAAGGACCGAGATATTTCAAAAAAGATCGGGATATTTGTCTCTGGTCGGGTTTTCAAATCACACGTCTTTCCGCAAGTGAGTAAGGCCTGTTACTGCTGTTTTAAACAAACTGGTACTGGGGAACGTTGTGCAAATGATCCTGACTGAGGGCTGTAGTAATCTGCCTCATCGTCTCCACGTCAAGTCAATGAGCCATTATTTTTAATCACCATTCGAGACAAATCGTCATATAATTACATGTTACATGTACATAATATGGAAAAGATGTGTTGACTAATCTAAATCTCAACAATCCTAGTCCGACGTAACTCATGAACTACCGATAGGACGTAGCCTGTATTTAGAACATCCTGTAGGAATTACGTGGCGTGAATAAGCTTACTTGGTTGTTTCTGCATTGTGTCAAATGTTTATAATGTAATAAGTGATATAATGATGTAACTTTTGGGTGTACATGAGAGAGAACTTACCTCTCGCACTGCCTCAACGTCCAGCTGGCAATTATCCAGAGGGAAACCATAAAAACCAGCAACACAGTACCAGGACAAATGGTCATAAGAGTCTTGAGCACAAATCTTGTGTTAAAGTTGATGCGGTTCAGAGCACCGATGCTCCTGGACGAAGCATCAGTAAACAGTTTACTGTGAAGCAACATAACTCTGCAGATGAGGTAGAGGCGTAGGAACATGGGCAGGGACAGGGTCACGTCGTACGGCACCCACTTCGAGCCTATATCACCGCCCTTGTTGGCCAGCTTAGTAGTCCACAGGAAATAATACTCTCCCGGAATAGGGTGTACCGCGCAGATTCCCAGCTCCAGACAGATCTGCGAAATCCTCTGCCACGTCATGGCGATTCGCCAGTCGTCCGCGCAGTTGTCGATCATGAACAGCTGCAAGAGAAACAGATTTCACTGCTCCACTGAATACTTCCAGTGTAATCATGTCTGTTTGTGATTCGGGGGAGGGATCTGAACAGATATTATTGAGATGGCGTAAAAAAAACAGTTGCTTAAATAAAAGGCCCGTTGAAGAATTTTGCTTGAGATAATGAATGTCAGTCCCACGGTATTAATGTATAAGGAAACGAGAAACAGGTGTATAATAAACATTCAGAACAAAAAGGGATGTAAGAAAAAAGGAAAATAAAAATGAAACGGAGAAGAAATAAAGGGAGAAAGAATTGGTAAAAATGAATAAATATAGAAGAAAAAGAGAATTTAGGTGGCTCAGGACAGGACCATGTAATATGTACTTTTGCTGAATCGGTGACGAATCATCTGATCCCATAGTATCGGAGGAGAAAGAAACAATGAAATAAAGAAAAATAGAGACGTAATACATAAACAGAAAACATAGAAAAGAGAAATCTTGGAAACAAAGAAATATAAATGTAGAAAAACTCAGTTCTTTCGGGATAATACTAATTTGTACGATTACATTGAGACGACGATGAACCATCGGTTTCTATATCATCTTCACAGAAAGAAACAAAAGAGAACTACAAATATTTCATGTGGCTTAGTGATTCAGATTCTGTCATGTCCCATATTATTACGAAATCATTAACAGTAGTGATGAAAAACAATTTGTCAGTAAAATTTGCCACTTCGAAAGAATAAAAATTAAATGTTACATTTTTAAATTGTTATTAGTATCACAAAAAATGAATTAATATACACAGCGATGGGAAACCTCTTAAGCAATGAGGCTGAATGAAGCCCACATTACGGAGGCTCACTGACATACACGGTAACGCCTGCAGAGTGCAGTTTATACTTTACGTAACACAGCAGTGTCGGAGAAGTTGCCGCAACAGCACGGCGATTTCAGTATTATGAGTAGGTGGAGCTATATATTACAATGCAGTTAATGTTATTTAATATAAATAATTACATTCCTTTATTAATGTGTTTAAAATAATAATAATCATCATCATATAGTGATACATTGGCGAGATGTTAAAAAACGGTAATGAATCTTCGAATTTCACAGAAGGAACTTTTCGCCCGGCTGAACCGTTCCGAGAAGTTAACATTATTTTCATCTATGAATACAAATTTCGTACTTAAAATACTCGAAATCTGGATTAAAAATGATATATGTAAAATAAAGTTAAGTTTTAATTACTCTCCGAAATTAATCCTAACGGAAAAACTCTCGGAGAGAGATTTGAAATCATACATTTTAAGTTTAAGAAGCAGCAACTTTATCTTAAGGGCAGGATCTAGACACATCCATGTAACTTCACAGAGTCATAGGCTTTTTTGAAAGATGATGATATTAATAGTAGTAATAATAATAATAACTTTTGCAGGTACCTCGGTGGTATTATGGAACCGGCAGATTAATTCCACGGCAACAAATATAATAATGACCTTGAAAACAAAACGGATAAAATCTCACAGACGTATACAATTTCTAAATGGTGTCACACAGATTGAATCTTAGTTATCTGCTACTCATTTATTATGATTATGGGTCAAAAATTACCTCTTTTGATTATTATATACACAACCATCTGTTTTTAATAGAAACGCTTTCTTAATTCCATTACTTATAGGCGGTATGGTGAGGTAAATAGACAGATACTATGAATGACCAACTTTTTAACTAAGATTATTTTCAACACAAACCAATAAGTTTACATAACTTTTATAATTGGAAAAGGGAACCTTTACAGACTTAATATAATATAATTGTAACAGTAAGCTTCAAACGCCAACACAGAGGAACACTGAGACGAGAGAGCAGCAGAACATGCATGAAGTAGGATGGTCGTGGCAGATCAGATTAGCGCGTGGGCAGGTAAGCTTCCAGAGCATACACAAATGCACTGGCTTCTGTAAGTAGATATGTGTAGATATTATTATTAATATTATTATGAATTGAATTGAATTGAATTATACATCGACTGACTTCAATAAAACAGAAGATGTAAGAAGACAATTTTCCAATCTGTGTTGTTACCGTTTTCTTCAGCTTTATATTTTAAGTAACTACAATTTAATTTTGAACCGATTAAATTTTAGAACATTTTATTCCAGACGACAAAATATCGGTTTATTTCATATTAATATTCTCAAGGAAAAACTACATTTCCATTCCATCATGGAAATTATTGGTATTCGTGCCTACAAGGTAAATAAAAACATGTTCTACTTTCATCGTAAGGATTGCATTGAGACGCAAGTCTTTAATCTAAATACGTCATTGCTGCAATTTCAGCAGATTAATTATAAACATTTGTAATGATCCATTTTTAATAATTTCCACTGTTATAGATTCTCTCTACTTGTAAATTGCCTAACATAACCTTAAGAATTTGCATCATAACTTTAAATATATAAACAAATGTTCTTATACACGTTATATGCGTGAGGGCTCAGTAGTTCCAAGGATCCAGAGAGCGATGTCAGAGGGAGCAAATGCTCCTGGTAGGGTCGATGGTGAGGAGAGAAGCTAAGGTCAATCTTGGTGGAGGGCAGCAGTAACCACCAGTACTGGTTTAGGGCGGAGAAGGAAACCTTGAGAACGGCCTAATTTCAGGATATCGTAGGCGGCAACCATACGGCTGTGATACTGCGATGGGGAAGGCAACGACAAACCAACCCATTATTTATTTCTTCAGGATAATCATGGATAATGGCTGATGAGTAGCCGACATGAACGCCAACGATCGATAACGGTCAAGGAACCAGAAGAAGAAGAAGAAGAAGAAGCAGCTTCTACACCCCAAGTCAGTTTCAAACGAGCCATCTCTGGATTTCTAGATGTCCAACACGTATGCGATATAGATCGAGCAATAACACGGGCTTTATACAATGATTACTAACGCAATTTGTATTACGGCATATGTTGTATTTTGTCTGAAGCACTTGTTAATAGAAGCAGGCAGTCAGATATCTTATACAGTGGGTTCACTGAGAAAGTAGAACACGCAACTGTCACTTCCCGGCTCCCGGCAGAAACTGCCGAGTTCAATTTTATTGGTTTTGCGTAGCCATACTTGACTTGTGTCGGGGAAACCGTGAAGAGCTTGGCGGTGAATCATACAGTTCCAGCAGGCAGTCACGAAGTGACAATTACGTTCAACTTTGTCAGTGAACTAACTTTATTACAGGATCGGTTGAAATAGCTGTACATTTCCTCCTCGACAGACGGTGGAATTGTTAAACTGAAAATCCAATACCTATACACCTCAGTCCGCTTTATACGAATGTGATTATAAACCAAAGCACATTCATCGCATAGCATATCCTTTTTTTACATCAGGGGAGTTGTAGTCTCTCAGAATCCACATAATGCCCCGTACTCACCCCCCACCTTTATGAAGAACTGCGTCTATCAGGGTTAAAGCTGAATGGGGTGGAGAGATAAATCGGACAAGCTGGCTGCATGGTGACGGAGAAAAGAGGAAAAGGAGGTGGAGATGGAGGATCTATCTCGAGTTGGCAAGGTTCCCAGCAATTAAGCGAGAATGCCTGATCCAGTCCGATTTAAGCCACCATCATCCGAATTAAAACCCATTTCAAACGGTCATATAAACCCTCAATAAATTAATTTTTATTATTATAAAACACAATATATAACAGGTTATATACATTTCATAAAATATACATTATATATATCCCTATAGTGGACGGGCTTCGTTATTTTCAGTGAAACGAGTTATTCAAATAATACGTTTGTTTCTTAGTTAATTTAAAGACCATGTCTCATTTGTATAATGTGATTTTAAAGATGATGTTAAAACGATGTGTAATTTTTAGAGGCTTAAACCACCCACAACTCAACCTGGAGGGTATCCCTTCCTGTAGACTATCAATAGAGATGATATTAATGACTCACAGCAGAATACAATTTATTGAACACAACTTAAAATTAGTACAGAATAAGCAAAGGTATTTAGTATACGTTAGAAAGAAGGGAAATATAAGATAACTTCTTGACTACCGGCCTGTAGGAAAACAAAGACCTCAGACACAGTTATCGAGGGTTTTGAGACCAAGGGCATTCACTGGCCTAACTACGGACAAAAAGAAGACTGACACTGATTTCACTCGCTGATGGGCAGGGCTCCAGAAACACGCTCTCAAACGCGACACAGTCGAGGAAAAGATTACATACTTAGAAACGATCTAAATGTAAACATTCACTAATTTATTATCACGTATAAAGCTGGTGTATCAGTAATGTCCTAGACTTTTACTGAGGAAGTAACAGGTTCGCATCTCGTCCGAGTTACCTGCTATCCTAACAGAGAGTTTCTGTAGTTTTCCGCGGCCTTTCATGTAGAATTCTGGAACACCATATTCAAATAGGCCAACACTGACATCTTTTAAATCCATATATATAATATATTAATGTTTATCCCGATATCATTCCACGCTATATAACAGCCGTAGTTAAAACAATATTTAAATAACAAAAGATTCAACCTAATACTCAACTGCACCCAACAAATTGCAAACTCACCATTTATAACGATTCTTTCCATTCACCTCAACTGCACCCAACAAATTGCAAACTCGCCATTTATAATAATTCTTTCCATTCACCGCCATACAGTTGCAGCAGCGTCGTTTATTGAACCATGGCAAAAACGAACATCATAAAGCCACCATAAGAGCTCTGGTAATGAACGAAGCAGGTTCGGGGGGGGGAATGCGCACACAGTAAATGAGACACCTTAGCAGTCTCCAATACCAAATCCTATTTCACCAAGAATTTAATTTTGTGTGTGTGGTTAAATACCACGGAGCGAACTACAATGGAATTCGCGAATTCCGAAATGTAATTACAAACGGTAAAGTTTTCTCTGTGCCTAAGCACAGCGTTCGGGAGGCTTGTAAGGAACATGTAGGCAAAGCTTAAAGAATTTTAGACCCCCAGTTCAAATAAAGACCAACATCAGGCTCTTGTCTTAGTGCCCATGGGAATTTTGGATTTATGTTTGATCTTCCTACTAATTTCACTACAGATTGTGTCACGCTATAAGCTTCTCAACAAGGACCCTGTTCCAAGATCAATTTAGTAGAACGTTTTCCTGAATTTATTGAACAAAACGGGCCTGTGTATACTGTGAAATGTTTCTTTTTCATTGCAACAGGAAGTGTATTTAAAAACTTTGTCTTCGTTTCGGAGAAACATCTTGTTTTCATTTTCAGGGCTGAAGATGGAGACAGTATGTTTCTTCGAAATGTTAGCATGTACCGACAAGTCTATAAGCCGCCAAAACCCATAAGAACATCGCCATATGTCTGCGTTGTTTATGATATAAATAATGATAAATTATAATTATTCTTATTACAGCAGTATTTAAGATGAGGTAACCACTTATGTTTAAACGGCGCTTTCTAAAATAGGAAATTATCTTAACGGACGATGCCTAGGGGTTGTGTATGAGGAAAATATCGAGAGAATACAGATTTCTAAAAAAACAAACGCTGTATTTGTAAAACTTTGGAGAATCTGTACTTCCACTACAATGCAAAGAACACAAAACGGACATATATTGGCGCGAAACTGTAGGTTAGAGGTACGATTATAAAAGACTGTGGTTTGTCCATTCCTGTCAAAGCCGTTCTGTTGCGAGTTCAGTGGGCGGAATTGACTGAATGTCATTTGGTTGTATAAACACTGCCACATTCAGATCAATACATATACACAAGATGCGAACGTAAAAATCGGATTCTTCACAAAAATACTTTTGCATTCTGACCCAGATTTTCTATTGCAGAACTTGAAAACAGTGAAACGAGTGTTCAGTCAACATCACTTATTCCAAGTCACTAAACGTTTTATCGTATTTCCTGGAAAGAAAGTTTTCACAAAGAAGTAATTTTCTGTGTCGTCATGGTCTTTACGAAAATTACAAAAATCAAAAGTAGATATATCATTGTTTTCCTCTGATTCTTATTTTTCTCATCTTCCTATTCGTTATCCTTATAATTCTTCATATTATCCATGTTATTGTTCTGCCTCTCTTCCTCTTTTTCTTCTTTCTACTCCATTCGTCTGACTTCTCATACTTCAGCAACCTGACTCATGAAATTGTGTGTTCAGGGACTGGAAGGGATATAAATCGGTTATAGAGGAACGTGAGAATATTATTAAATTTTGAGGAAGTAATACAGTTCCTTCGTGCCGTCACGTATGTGCTGAAGAGCGAACAGAGAGATTCGGTTAATAAATACCTAATTTATATATTCTAAAACGGAAAGTAAAATGCTTCTATCGTTGCCATGTAAAAAGAGTTTGTGAAATTTCAGGTTTCTACTGGGGTGTCTTTCGGGTTCTTGCGCCGTGTAGTCTGATATAAGATTACTGACGTTTCGGAGGTCGGCCTCCGTCGTCAGGACAGAAAAGAAAACCTCTTATTAACCTATTACAAACAACCAGTTTCATTAAGTTAAGATGACATACTAATTTCAAACCCTGCCGCCATTAATGCAAATAAATAATATTTAACTATTGTGCAATATATAATAAATAATAAAAGGTTATTTCAATAATCACCAGAAATTGAGGCGTGCAGGTTCATGAGGTTTAAATAAGGAAGAAAGATGTCGGTGTTTATATCAAATTATATTCTAATAGAGTTTAATAATAATAGTTTCGAATATATTTACGCATAAACAGAAAAGATATTTAACACTACCCAAGTAACTTATTCACTGCCATTTTAATAGCTTCAATTCGAACTGTTGGTACATGAAACCAACATTACAGGATTAAATGGCGTTATGTGATGCATGTATCCTAAAGTAAACCAAAAATAAATACTTCATATTATAATTTCTCTGCGATTACAGATGCCGAAGACCAATATGTTGTTCGTTGGGAAGGCAGTGGATTTTACGACGCAAAGCAACTTCCAAACCAAAGACACATAGATAACGCTTGTGATTAAATTTTAATAATATTACAGTACTTGACGTCATCAATATTTTAACTCTAGCATGTCTTCGATCAGACAGCTAGTACGTAAATATGCATCGCTATTGATTCTGCCCTTCTTGTACTTTTGACGGAGGTCAGAATCCAACGCGGCACATAACGTCGCGTTGGTGCTTGATATTTACATCAGAGCATAAAATTCGGGAAAATTGGATTTGCCAATTCCCCTACTTTCTGTTCTGGTCTCGTCGTCTTGAGGGCATAGTTCCTACAGCTAGCCCAGTATTCAAGTCGGCTTGCTTTCAATTAAATTGTACGTCCTTCTCCAAATTGTAGAAGAGGTCAGGCGCTGCCACTTAGAGGTTAGAGAGGAAAAGAGGCGGACAGAGGATTAAGTGCGGAATATAGTTTTCCTGTCTTCTGATTTTTTAAATTCGAAAGTTTTTGTTTCTGTAGAAAGTTACAGGAAATATGTAACATGCTATCTCTCAGAAAATCTAATATTCTTCTGCTCAGAATGTATATCATGAAAGAGCAGTTCATACATAAAGAAACTCGTGCAATTGTTTTCTTCAAAAGTCTTATCCAACCCAATGAAACGCACCGGAATTTCATTACCACTACGTCAACTAAAACAGTTTTACCAAACGCCAACCCAATGAAACGCACCGGAATTTCGTTACCACTACGTCAATTAAAACAGTTTTACCAAACCACGTACAAACGTCACATTACGGAAAGAATTATGGATTCAGGATGTTTAAAAATATCCCGACCTAAGACAAAAATGGAAGAGTAAGGGAAGATAATATTAAACTGGATATCACAGAAGGGAATGTGGATTCGTGAACTAGATTACTTTGGCTCAGGACAGGTACTAATTTATCTTGTGGACATGACAATGAGTTTTCAGTTTCAATAAAGGGCTAGAACGTTCTTAACTAACTGACCTGACAGTTGGCTCATCAAGAACGAGTCTAATCTATGGAATTAATTAGTTTTCCGAACGCCACAGTCGAGTATTTAGCGCTTCTATTTCGTATTTGGGATATTTAGCAGAGGACAACAGGTAGACATATGACTTAATTAGGTAGATCTCCCCTTCTAACACCGCTAACTTACGTTCGTACATAAAATGCGTGGAATTTGCATATCTAACACACTGAAATTGGTAAAACGTCGTATAATAGCCAGGAAGCAATTATGCGCGTGAATGAAAAATATTGGAGTTTGTGGAAAAACTACCATGGCCTATTCTGAAACTAAAATCCAGAAATAGGTTGGATGGATTCATGAAATTGTGTAGGATTTGAGGTTTTCACGGCGGTGAATCTGAAAATGGCTGCCTTTGGGATGTTGCGCCGTGTAGTCTGGTATGAATTTACCGACGTTTCAGAGGTTTTTGCTGCCGCCATCATCAGGGCGATGGCCATCTTCTGATAAAATCGTCTCTAACCCGAGATTCGAACCAGGGTCTAACACGAAGCAATCACGTCCATAACTACATATGACATTCGGTGATAATATATGTAATCTAATGAACTGTAAACTTGATACTAATTGATAATAATGTGAAAATGGCAGTGTTATGATAGTCTGGTTATCAGGTGTTAAGGGTAGATATGATCTTCGTCTTTATAAATGTTAAATCGAGTACGTAAATTACATAATTAGGCTCTTGTGAACGCATTCAGTGAGAAATGTTGCAGTAGCACGGACGAAGCTGCTTGCCGGATTACTTGCTTATTCGTGCTCAAATCACGCTTGGAATATCACGCGCTTATCTCAGGCACACAGACCTGAAGCAGGACACTCGATCGGCTCCAGTGCTCCAGCCTGCCGCCCCCAAATCTCTGCTTGCGACTGAGACACGCGAATATACACAGAGTGAACACAATTTGAGGATTTTCAAATATTTACTTATGATAAACTAAACGGCATACAGAAATGAAACTTACGCCATTAGAAGGAGAATTCAAAAACATTTTGTAGCACACGGGACAAGTTACGTAACTCCAACGATAGGCACTAGGAGCGCAACTCTAGCATGAGTATAAAATGGCGAATCAACTCGAAAAAGCTATCTAAACAGAAATACGAAGAATTTTTATGAAAATTCCTCCGAATACCCTATTAAACAGAGATCACAGACTTTGTGCAATGGAACTAGAACATACAGAACGAAATCCTGGGTTGAGTAGCCACTTGACTGCCATGTCAGCAGCTGTTCCTTGTTTCCATCGGTGTATTTATTTATAAAATTAAAGTTTATTTAACAACACTTTTCAGGATCTCAGATTATATATCGTCAAATGAGATAATTATAGTAAATAATGAATTGGAAACAACATGGAAGGAAGCCGTCAATGCCGAATTTGAGGTACTTTATCAATATTTGACTGAAGGGACTGAGGAAGACCACGAAAACCCTCAGTCACAACAGCTGGTCTTCGGGCTAAGATTCGAAGCCGGAAGCTACCGAATACGAAGCAAGAGTGATAACCACTCGACCCACTTCTTCTGCAAAAATTTTTGAACTTGTCATTCCAATGTGTAAGTTTCGTTTCTGTATGCTATTTAGTTTCTGTTAAATAAAAATCTGAAACCGATAAGACCATTTGCGTTCACGCAGTACAAGTACTGTGTTTCATCAGTTAGCAAAGAGGGTGCATCTATGTTGAGATGTTTTACGCACACAAATAATTCTAAAGAGGATAATTTGTTCTTAAGTCTGTCCATAATAGAAAATGTAACGACTTTTAAGATTATTTTATAACAACCTAAACGTACATTTTCTGTCATTATGATGGTACGTAATGAAATTAAATTTGGATTAAATTTGTGTGAGAAGCGAAAACAGAGTTTATAAAAGCAAGTCACAAAATTAGTTAATATTTCTGACAAACAGTAAAGGTAAATTTCGCAGTCTATTTAACCATTTCAGTTCCTTAATGTCAGAAATTACGATGTGAAGAATCGATAAAGCGACTCCATAAGTTTTTATCTGGCTACTAACCTGTACTTCCAGTCCATGGTAGGCCACGATAAGCCCTAGAAGAATCACAGTCGACACAGAGATGAGCGTCTTGAGCGCCGTCGAGTAGAACGACGCCTGCAAAAGAAAGAAACGTGTCTGTCAGCAACAGCAAATGCAGGTGTTGGTTGGCTTGTCAACGCTACTAGTTCTTTCAGTTCCGCAGTCCGCTACATAAGTAAGTATTAAGTTATTTAAGGTCTTTAATTCAGCTGCAAATGCGACGGACGTATTATAAAACACACACAAAATAAAGTTAAATTTAATTTGTGAGCAGCAGGTTAAAAATCACTGGTTAAGTAGTGTAAGATTCAATGTATCACAACGAGCCAGAGAACCCAACCCAAGAAGCCAAGAAATAAAGTACTCTAAAGTAATTGAGATTCTGCGTTATATCCAGTGTCAGCCAGAATCGCCACTGAAAGCCGCCGGTATGCGAAGCAATATGTCGAAGAATGTGTTGTGGTCATTCTGTCCACAGGCCGATTTATAACGTGCGCTGGGATGCTGTGACTCCAGGTCGGACGCCATTAATACAAGCAGCGCGAACAGCCAGACAATCGATCAGCGCGCAGACCACATCGGCGCTACATTTCATTGTCTCAGGCTTCACTGCCCTTTCCTCTACCAATATCTTCTGATTTGTGTTGAAGAGATTGGAAGTCTATTATTGCCGGTTCTAATAAGGTGACATCCTTTCTGTGCTTGTCTTTACTTCCATTTATCTTTACTCTGTCTCACCCAAGAACGATCCTGATGTAAACAAAGAGGAGGGGTAATCACCTTCTGCCCACCGCACGAGAGGAGGGAGATGGGTGCGCATATGTCAACATAGTGTGGATTAACAAGACAGAGTACCAATGTACGATTTGAGGTTTAGACGGCGGTGAGTCTTAAGATGGCTGTCTTCTGGGTAGTTGCGCCGTGTAGTTGTCCACCAAAGTTTCAGAGGTCCGTGCTGCCACAGTCATCAAGGCCCTGATGATGGAGGCAGCAAGGACCTCTGAAACGTCGGTAAACTTCTATCAGACTACACGGCGCAACTACCCAGTAGACAGCCATCTTAAGACATGGTGCCATTATTCAATAATCACCTCTCTGTTGTTTCTTGGCCAGGGGATAAAACAGACCATTACATTACGTTGCTACTTTTCATGAGTTTATTAATCCCTCCCATGGGTTAATTTTAAGAATCCTGGACAAAGAACACACGTTAACAGTCGACGATAACGCAAGGAACATTAAAAAAAAATTACGCAAACCTCAGAAACGTTGAGCACTTTTAAGTTCCTTTCTACCGATCACGTGGCGTGGCTAGAGGCGAATTCTTTACCCCTCTGTTTCCCTCTTCACCCCCCACAATCCCTACTGAAAATGGAATGCACTGAGAAGAAGTTTTACCGGGACTTCTTAAGTTTTATATAGACCTATAATAAAGCCTGTAACCAAGAACTACAACGTGATGGTGTATTGGGGTGTGGAGGAAAAGCTAGACGCATTAAGTTTGGTATTTGATTAAGTGGCCAGATGCATTTTCCAGTTATTTTAGTTACAAGGAGATAGGTTCGCGGTACCGAAAATATGAGCATGTCGAAAACCTAAAACCTCCTGTTCGAATAAGGTAAAAAGCAGCTGCAATCAGTGGCAAAAGATCAAGGCGGGTGTATATTATACTAGGTACTGGGAACGACCCTTTCTTCAAGTGCCTGAGCACTGCGGGTCCAAACTTTTCGTTGGCTCGATCTATGGACATTCGGTAGGACTCCTTGGACGAGGGATCGGCCCGTCGCAAGGCCTCTACCTGTACACAGAACAGCACAACACAGAAAAACGCGGACAAACATCCATGGCTTGAGTGGGATTCGAACCCACGGTCCGCAGTGACCGCGCGGCCACTGCGGACCCCGTATATTATAACGTCTCTTAAAGAAACAGGGAGGGGGTGTGGACTGGTTAAATCTAGGGAACTAGTGACGGGCTTTTGTGAACATGGTAGTGAATCCTCGGCTTTCATGAATCGGGGGAGATTTATGAATTATATACGTGACTGTTGGCTTCTCAAGAACAATTCTGTTCCATGAAATTAGTTAAATTGTTATAAATTATATTGAGCAAAATGTGTAGTGGGCGTAATGCAAGAATAAATAATCACATTTAAGAAATGTTACTCATAAAAATAAAAGAAATGCCTTCATTAAAATACGAATTTCGATCCGAAATATTCTCCTTAGTTTTATTCAGCTGAGTAAGACCCGCCTGAATAAATCACACACAATATTCGCTGGAGCAGAGAAAGCTCCTCTCTCACAGAATCATAATTCACGCAGGTGCACATGTAGCGAAAGTACTCAGCTGAAAAGTCTCTTAAGTTTCAAACAAATGCGAAACGTGACAGCGCGCATTTATCCCAGGAACTTATTTTGACATACGAAATAGAACCCACGTAGATCTATATGTATTACATGACTCATACGCGAGTAAACTATGTCGTATCATCCAAATGAGGTAAAAGGAGGGCTTGTTACATGTAAACTGGCCAATGTGTTCAACAGACCATTTCGTATCAGTGTTTGATCTATAAACATTTAAATTATAAATCACGTCCCATGCATACATCTCCGTGCACACATAGGATGGTCAGAAAAAAATGCGTATTTTCATTAAGTGCATAAAATGGTTGGGTCATGGGAAGGTCATATATCTCTCCAATCGCAAGTCTTTTCAAACCCGTTTTATCTCCAAAGCCACTGGACAGATTCCGGCGAAATCTGGTGTCCGGGCTTCGACTGAAATTCGACGGGAAAATATAAGTCTATTCAATATTAGCTTGAATAAATTATTCTTCATGCAAAGTTTAAATCAAACTTTATAAGGTTGTTGAAATTGATTATTTGTGAGAAAACTGCCAGGGATAATTCTGTGTAAGATAGGCCTACACACATTTAATTTACAAAACCTTTCAATGTAGCGTACATTGAAAAATTATAAAGAAAATAATTGCAGTAAATAAACATCAACACCAACGAGTTATGCAAATAACGTTTTTGTGATGTGTGTGTACTCCACCAAAGTACATTTCACTCCTGGTGTTTGAACTTCACGAATGTGTAATCTGCCATTCACAATTATGTTACCGTTATAATAACGCGTGTACACGTGTAAACAGATTACTGACCATGTCATACAATCAAGTGTATTAGTTTACATTAATTTATGATTTTAATTCCATTTGCTTCATTATAATGGATTGATTTTGAGTGACTATCATGTCACATGCATCAAACGCAGCAATAATTGAATGTTAACTGAATCATACGTAAACAAGTCTTAAAATTCATAATAGCTTGAAATGCAAATTATTAGCATTGAATATATTATGCGCATAATGGTGGATATAACCTGTTTTAAGGGAATAAATTAATCGGTATTAATTTCCCGAAATAGGCTCAAATGACATGTAAAAGAAGAGAACAGTAAAATACCTCATTTAATTCGTAACTTACAAAGGTTTATGTTAAAAAATTTGAATCGGAAAGTACGAGAATAAAAAGACCCAAATGATGTACCTCAATCTACAAACGAAAGTCTTAAAAGTACTTACTTTTGGTTTGGTGCATCTCAAGTTTCCAAAGGAGTAGAATTATACTAACAGGGATGGTCTATAGAATGTCACGACCCGAATTTTCGAATGGACAATTACTAATAAACCGAAAGTTATAACAAACACGAAATATTTCGCACTTAAACTTTTTCCAATGTAATACAAAGGCACCCACATTCAAATCAAGTCATTTTGAATATTTCTTCATTTGTTTTGATGATCACTTATTGCAGAATTCCCTCTTCGCCACAACAGCCAGATGGCTCTGGGGCCACCCAGCCTCCTATCCACTGGGTACTGGGGTTATTAACTTTGGGAATAAGGCAGTCAGCCCAAGAGACTATCCACTGGCCCCATCTAGTGCCAAAGTTAAGGCTAAATGAAGCTAAACCCAAGTTCCCCCACAATGTGGTGTTCAGCTGAGAACTAGGAACAATTTTACTTTAACATTGCAAAGGAAATGACAGATATCAGAATGTATAGTGTCATACATTGACTTTCTTTGTAATCTTACTTTATATCAGAATGTATAGTGTCATACATTGAGTTTCTTTCTAATCTTACTTTGCTAAACATTAATAAAATCGAGAACAATTTCAAATAAAAGTTACACAGCTTACAATTGTGTATATTTTATGTCATGTAGCAAGTAACGCTACCTTTATGTATCCTGAGTAGTATCCTACCTTCAAAATTTACGACTAAAATTTTACATGCGTTTCTGATCGCCCCATGCAAGATAGTGATATCATAAGGGTATAGAGTCTATTGAAAAATCAACACAGACTTTGATTATGTGAATGAATTAAGCGGTACTATTCAATTATAGTATTTAATCCAAGAGAAGGAACACTAGTCAGATGAAACACCCTATGGTAAATTTATTGTGGGTACCACTGGGCGGACAGTGTAACCTCTAGACACCATGTAATCTGTTGCCGGAAATTACAGATCCACACTGCTTAACTGTGACCCCTACCTACCCTTCACACCTCACCCTCCTCAACCAATAAAACATAAAACACTGCTATATAGTAATTATCCTTCCCTTGCAACATTCTCTGGGGACAGGCATGAAATATGCTTTTTCTGTTTTCTGACGCAATCCAACTGCAACAGTTGCTCGATCTAAATTATCAAAAATTCAGTTCCTACAATCTCTGTGTTTAAGTTAATGTTTATAGGGATAATTGACTGTTTTATACATAATTTCATTTTAAAGTTATCTACAAGACCTAGCTCTGTATTCTGAAACCATTTAAATTAGGGTCCATAAAAGCAATTATTGCTATTACAGCATGCCACAGAATTCATATGAACCGAAGTTTAAAGATAAATAGCTGTTATTGCTACAGAGAAACAATTTTTAATGCCGTGTGGCAACACTGAACTCGTGTCACCTAGACGAGTCGGCGGTTTGACGAAGTTTCGTGGTATTTGTTGATCTTTAGTCAATTGTTTGTGTGGCAAGTATCCTGCCGTTTTAAACAATGTATTGCATCTTTATTGTTGAATATTATTTTCGAACACAGTCTTGTATGATGCATTTAAGAAGCACATGAGATTCGTCTTCCTTATGCTCATATACCAAACAAGTTTCGAAAATCAGTGGCGACACTTTTGACAGAATTCCAACAAAAATCTTGGAATTTGTTGAATTATGTTTACAGCAGAGTGGGGTTACTTTCAGTACAATTTCAATTACGTAATTCTAATTTAGCATGTACAATAAATATGACATTAAACTTAGGGTTGGGCTACTTTTGGAACACACTGTGCTACTACGTGAGTTGTGTAATTGTGAACAGCGATCAGAACCACGTGAAACATATTTTATTTACACGTATAAAGACCAGACCAGAAAGAAAAATACGACAAGGAGGGCAATGGCTGATAAGGATTAAGTTAATGCTGATGATTATGACAACCAATTGGAAGTGCAAAAATTTCTACAATTGTGAATTATGTATGTTTAAACTTGTAACAAAATAAAAGTTGAGCCATAGAAAAAGTGACAGCAGGGAAACAGAAGAGTTCTGTTATAAATCAGTCATTTATTTGACCCACTGCAAGATTCCTTCAAAATAAATCCGTAATTATTTTGTACACATTAAAATTTAAAGTTTCGATTTAGAAAGACACTGAGCAGAATAACGTAGCCGTGTCAATCAATTAACCAACATCGTTTTTAACGACGATGCCAGCAGCTCGGATTTTACAGCGTCCAATTATAGGACGATCAGTGAACAATGAATTGAAGGGTATGTGGAAGGAAACAGTCGTGGTATAATTTAACGTCATATCCAGATATTTGCTGGGAGACTGAAGAAAACCACGAAAGTAAGGATAGAGAATCGTTATGAGTTAAATTATGTCATGTGACTCAAGTGAATTTGATCGAATCAGATATAAATTCTATTCGTCTCAGCTGATTTGAGATCATGTAAATTTATCTGTAGTTAAGACCAATTTAATCAATCAGGATCACTGTATGAATAGTAGAATTTTAGCACATGCAGCTGAGTACGCCTATATGTCTAACATAATTGGGACGTGGAATTACAAGTCACAAACTCCTCCCGAAGTGCCTGAAAGCAGCCGGCAATTGGAGAACGACTTGTGTGTTCACTCGGATAAAGAAATACAGTCTGCGCAAATCTAAGGAATGTTCTGGTGCCTGAGAAATAACATGTAAGGAGGAAGGTAATGCGGAAGTTCACAGTAGTGACAAGCAGAATGCAATGTTTGTAACTGCACTCCTTTGCTTAAACCTCAGCACGCAGGGGGTGAAAGTTCCAGGCAATTAGTGGCTCTAGTAGGGATCCACGCCTGTAGTCCCGACAGGTGATGCCTGAAATTAACGTCAGTGAACAAGCATTATACTGGGCCACTGATGGTAAAATGAACATTCGCAGTTCATGTAACGTGTGGAGGCTAATTACTGGAAAATGACAGGTTGTAATAACATTTATATATTGTGAAGTTCTCAAGAGAAATGCGCCTTTTGGTGAACGACAAACGAACGTTGTAGTACGAGTTCCTTTAAAGTTACCATCTGCGATTCGAGACAAACAATCTAGTGATCAGTTTCTCCTATGATGTTTGCAAATTTCAAAATAGAAAATGGAATATTTGTATGACGGCAGTGGACTTCACCTCACGAACTCAGATCTAAATCAAAGGTGAGCGTTTAGTATCACGCTGGGGCTACCTTTATCTACAGATGAAGAGATTTTGGTGGCCTGAGTCATTATGAATAATTGTGCGATAAGTCGCAACATTCTTGTCGTGAATCGAACTGCGACCATCCAGTCCACATTTTGTTGTAGCGACTTCACAGCTCTCTCCAGATGATGGCGTTTCGTAAAATAATCCAAGAGTCAGTCACATGTAACAGAGTGTAATCTTTTATGGGCCATAAAGTCATGTAGTATTGGAAGACGTTATCTTCGTTTCGGAAGAAGCTAGTATCTGCCTTTTATGTGAAATTACATGCACTATCAACCTATCAGATGTTTAGAATGAGAATCAGTGCACAGATTGAAGCCCTCCGTAAAGCAGCTGAATCAGAACTCTTACACAAATCTCTAACGGTTCCTAATCTTTTGTAGGTTATTTAACGATGCTTTATCAAAGAAAGGAAAGGAAAGGAAAAGAACTCAATTAAGGAGATGTCAGCATTCGCATCGAGTGCACTTGTTCCGAGGGTAAATGCTACCTCCATTTTCAACCCTAAAGATTGAAGCAGTATGCTCCTCCGAAATGTCTGTATTTACGACAAACGCCGATAACCCCGTCCCCGTTTTGAACCTCAAATCATGTATCACATAAGAAAAGGGATGTGGAATTCATGGTCGCAGTTCGATTCCCAATACAGACACTGGGCTCCCAACAAATGACTGGATAGTTATTTATGGAAGATTGAAAAGGACTAATAATCATTAAGCGGCAGTGGCTTATTTTAAACCACTGTTGTGGCATTCGTCTGGAAGCAATGAGAAAACCATGACGTGTCCAAGGCCAAGATTCGAACCAAGTACTTCCATGTCAGACATCGGTGTCAGGTGATCCAGTCTGCTCGGTTATAAAGGTGCCCATGCGCTGTGTAATGGTGCATCAAATAGCAAGGTTCGCGGCATGAAGTGGTAAAGAGATCTGTTCCATTTCATTTCTGCTATTATTAAATGTTTTACGCTCGTGGTCAAATTCTCGTCACCAGACTCCACTCAGCGCAAACGCCAACCGCCATTAATGGACACATTTCACGAAATGCATAAAAAGGAAGATGACTACCATTAAATGCAGGAGTTTGAAAACGCTATTATACCCGTTTTACTGGCGAAAACGTAATTCGGATATGCATTCCCGACGTCATTTTCGTAACTCAGACAGTTATTTCACTGACATTACGTAGATATCAACCACGAATATTACCCACAAATACAAATTATACACATCTGTTTAGAACATAACCATTCCAAATTTATTGCAGCACATCCGCCTGTTTTGGCAAAATAATAGTTTATAAGCAAAACGTAAATTAAATACACATACAGAAAATAATAATAAATAAACAGAATATAATCTCACTGAAGCGCTTCAATTGTAAAGTAGCACTAAATATGATACGAATAATAATACTCGACATTCAGTACGAAGTGTGTAATATTTTATTTTTTAAATTCCTTCTTTAAATTTATTGTCGTGGTTAATAACTACTGCTGACAATAAATTACAATACCGTATTAAGTAATTCGAGTAACTCATCAACTTAGCAGCACAACTCGAATGTTTAACGCCGATAATACCCCTGAAACTGGATACGATCGTAAGCTAGTTCCATCCATTGCAGACCCTTACACCTGTCTCCAAATTACAGCTTGATCTCATATTCCTTCTCCAAGATTTTGTTGTTCTTTATTTACGAGTTAAAGCCATAATCAGGGCGCAGGGACATCTCTGTAGTGGACTAAATTCAGTAACTTATTTTCCGAATTAGTCTGAAGATACTGTAAGACAGAACAGCGTATTACACGAATCCCTGACAAATAGCAGTTCCGCCCACGTATAAAGTGAATGTGACGCCATCTACTTCGCAGGGTAGATTTTTGTAGCTCGGCTATAGCTAGTGTTGATTACCTACTAACTTGCTGTTTCTCTGGCTTACAACTCCTCTCTTCACGCCTGTCACGTCCTGCTTTTGGTGTAGGACCTCTCTTGGATGTGGTCCAGACTCCAAACAAATTACATCATCAAACACTTGTGTGTAGGGATGTAAAAATATTTCGCACAACTGACCTCATTATGAATACAAATAGTCAATCATAAATAGCTGAAGATGACTGTCTTTTGGGATATTGTGCCGAATGGTCTGGTAGACGTTTAGCGACGTTTCAAAGGTGCTTGCTGCCTAAGGAAAATGATGAATGCCTCTAAAACTTATATAAACTTCTACTAGACTACATGGCGCAACATCCTAGACCACAAGTCATATTCATATTCGTCGTCTTAGGAACCTGAAATCTCATCAAGCATAAATAACTCCCCGTAATACACTTGACTTTATGTACTGAGGGACTAGGTTCGAATCTTGTCAAGTATGACCGATATTTTTGGAAGATTTATGGCCTTCCTCTAGGTCGGTTAGTTATCCAAGTTTATATCAAATATTACATTCAGTCAAAACTCCGTTTGGTCTCAACCAAGACGAGGGGATGACAGTTACCATTACTAATAGACTCGCCAGTCATCAAGCATAAATTATGAGGACAATTCTTTGAAAAGTTTTTTTAAAAACACTACTAATTTTATCTCACAAACTGTTTCACATATGAATTTACTCAAAATTGTTTTTAACAAATTTTATTGTTCATAACTATTTACTTACACTCAATATATTATTTACTTTAAGAGTTAACTATTTTTTGTCATTCAGAATGATAATATAATATAAAAAAGTACTCGGGTCGCACAAAGTTATGTTGAAGCGTCACGGGTTGAGAACACCTGTCACATACTCTCTGAACATCGAAGAGAACTAAATAACCTAATAATTGCATAAGAAAATACAGGTAATGCTTCGGTATAACGTTTCATGCTTTTGTTGACACGGAGAAACAAATGTGAAACAGCATTATTCTAAACAGATGTCACGGGGATCGATTAAAAAACTTCTGATCACAGTGTATCTCAGATTTAACACGACGTCAGAATTACTTAATCTGTACTGAGTGAATGGAGTTCAATGAAGGAGCACACCTAGTAGTCAGCGCCTCAAGTGTCTTCGGTCAGCACTGCGTATCAGTGTGAACGCTGCGCTGACTCGATTTACAAGGTTTCCTCTCCGGATCCAGCCTCCATCTCCCACTGTTTCTCAACTGTCGTGCTCCAAAACCGGAATACACGGGTGTCGTCCTTTCACCGTGCACTGCCCGGATCCAGTGTTAAAATACATTTCTTCTTCCAGTCTCAGCAGAAATATGTTTTCTTTCTGTGTTCCGACTTAAAATTGTGGAAATTGGAACAGAATTAAATAAATTCTCAATATGACATGCAGCAATTTGTCTCCGCCAAAAACTCATTATTCGGCACGTCTCTCCAAATAACGTAAAAATAAAAATGTGGCCGCATTAGAACACAGTTTTATTACGGGTACTTCAAATGCTTGCGAATTTTTTATTGGGGGTAACTGAAATTGCTTCAGGGAGGTGTAGGAGTGGTATGCAACTCTGAACAAGAAATATGAACTCTTAAGAAATTAAAAAATATTTTATTCCACTTCTAAAACATTATCCGATAATGCACCATAAAACGTTATTTCGAGATGACTTATTTTTGCAGTTTTATATTTCTGGAGTTTATGACCATCTTGTTCTTCACGTCATGGTCTACAAAATATCGTGTAGCTATCTCATTTCCCCATGCATACTACATGTTATACCAATCCGCTAACAATAACAAAAATATTTTAAATATTACTTTTGATATTTCACGGAAATCTCCTTCCATACCCTTTTCTATTCATGACTCATGAACATATACCCAGAAGCTTCGAAAAATACTACATAACCTCTGCGCTGAACAGTCCCATGGCTCTTTTCTCAGAGTTGGTATCTTCAGAACTTTAGAAAGAGACTTAATGTCTGGTTGCGCTGAATGATATTTTCGCTCAGCCAGAATAATGCAGAAGGACATATCGGGTTTCTTTTACAGCGGCATGTTCTAAGTACGGTCAGAAAACGCCACAGAACATTATGGTCTCTTGTTTAGAACACAAGATGGCATTTGGAGTAAATTACACATCTGAATGCTAATTGCAGTCAAAGAGTCTGACAGAAATTCGCTGCATCGGATTTATAACATGACGACGATCCAGCTATCAGAATTCATTCTGGAAACAGGGAAAATAAATTGTCCCTTAATTACTTACGGTTATGCGGAGCTTAATAAAGTTTGGATGCCCTCTTCCTTTCTTAAAGCACTATGATTATTTACTGTCTTCATCGGAGTTGCTTGTATCGTCTTTGTCTAGCTGTGCCGATATCTCGCAGAACTGAAAAGCACTGTACTAGAGGCTGCTTGCTTCATTACGGCATGAAGTAGCGTCTCGGCGAAATACAAATTATTCAAAGATCCGTGCTTCTGTGCTGGCGTTAAACTTCCGTTTGTTAATTTAACCGCATATCCTATAATATGAACAGTCATCTGCTTGGGTCGTTCTTTATTATTCAAACGAGCGTCAAATTAATGTTGATTGTATTACTAAGCACGATCTGAAATTAGAAACACTACAAGTTAAGATGGCTAAGAAGTTTTGCGGTGTTATACAGACGCCAACAGGATTAGTATTAGATTTCTGGGATGACGAGACTAGGTGCAGAAAATAGTGAGAAAATATGTCAGTATGCAGAGAAGGATAAAGAAAGCTAGAAAGGAACATGTAGGAAACTGAGACAATGTACGACAGGGGTGTATGCAGCAGATAACTTTACAGTCCTCCTTGAGAAGATAATAGAAAAATAGATTGTTGAGAAATTTCTTGTCTTGTGGAAGCTGGAAAACAATTTCAGCTTTCACTAAGCCCTGTTACTGGACCTTATCCTGAGCCAGATGAATCCAGTCCAAATGCTCACACCATTCTGTTCAAGATTTGGTCTGGGGCTACCTCAGTCAAGTGGTTTAATACATAGGCTTTAAGCCTTGTTACTCTTTTTATATGATGACGAAAACAGAATCCAGCTTAAGAAACATTATAATTTTCAAATTTTATAATTCAGACTGTGCAGAAGTCCACAGAATAATTTTACTCAACGTTATTCGTCTCTAGATAGCTGTCATTTTTATTCATGACCTCGGCACATGGGGAACGCTGACGTCAGGGCTAATTATTGCGTGTAGTTGATCCCTGGAGCTACATACAGGGAAGTTCTAGGCGGACGAAACAAGAGTCAGAATCCAGAACGATGCTCCAGCAAGCAGAAATGAGAATTACACGATAAGTAAGGGCCAGTGATTTTGCTCAATGAACCCTCGTGGAAAAATTGGTCATTGAGTTTTGTAACAAGATATTCTGCATCATACTATTTATTTTATTATATATATAGCTGAAATTGTAGGTATGTACTTGTATTTATATATGTTCAATTGAAGCTCGAGGAAAGATACAACTTTTTACACCAGGCTTGGTATATAAATTCAAAATAACTCGCTAGTTTTCATTTAGATTGTATAAAATTTATATTTATTAATTTTTTTAACTTAATTTCATGCTAAATACAGAATAATGCATTTTCTTATGTCTCTGATAATTAAGCAAGAAAATCCTTAATGCGAGCGTGGAGTCACGCCTTAATGGGTCTTTGAGGAACGTTCTGTCTAAGCGCGCGCCGGATAAAGATGATTATCTTGCCGTGTGACGATCCTGCTAATAGCGGAACATCATAACGGGGATGGGAGTCTTCCACTGAAAAGAAGCCAACATAGTTCCTGTGGCAATTAACGCTAATGAAGGACAAGATTAGGATCTGGGTTAACATGATCCAACAAACAGCTTGGGTCTGGAACACTGTCAAAA
>NW_019060305.1:1554446-1576053 GCF_000696155.1 Zootermopsis nevadensis | reverse complement strand
TGAATCCAGTCTTCGTTTTACTGCCTTAGATATTTAAGAGCGCGCATATTTCTGAAACGTTTCCGTCACTTATGGACCTCATCTGCCAATGGTTTCTAGAATGTTGAGTGTGACAGTGTACTCCATTTCAACTTGCATGAGATCTATTTATATGGGATCCATTGCTGTTCGCTCCGTGCTATCATATTATGTCTACATGTTTGTTACCATCCCTTGTTCACTACCTGCTCCTCCTTTGTTTCCCATATGCTTTCAGCTTTGCGTTTATTGACGTTCCTCTCCTCTGCTTTGCCGCAGCATTCGTGAATAATCTTTCATTAACTCGTGTGCTAATGAAGTTTGTGCTACAGACTGATGAGAATGTTTGGACTGCGAGATGGGAAACGGTGTTCCGTCTGTAAGAACACCAGTCACTGGTTAATAATTGAAGCTTTCGACGCAGAAAGAACACGAATTCAGTTCTTTAGTTCTATCAAAGTGTAGCACGGATGAAAATAATTGTTAATGCGTGATATTAAGAGTAAAACGTAGCCAGCGCTGATGGCTGTCTTAAGGGCTGTAGCGCCGTGTATTCTGGTAAACTTATACTGACGTTTCAGAGATAATTGCTGCCGCCATCATTAGGCCGATAAGCCCTTATGATGGAGGCAACTAACACCTCTGAAAGGTCGGAAAAGTTCTACTAGACTACAAGGCGCAACAACCCTGAAGACAGCCGACATCATACTTGCCGTAGTAAAAGCCTGAAATCTCTCTGCGTGTACACTGTTCTGTATTAGTATGTAAGGGATTTATTTAGTAGTTCTTCAATGAAAATAATCCTATAAATGATTCAAAGTTTTTTACATCTGTATTTATATATAGCAAACTAATTGATTTCTTGAAGAGTCTTTTTTAGATGCTGATAACGAATGTCGCAGTCTGATGGTTAGCCTTCCAGCTTCATATTCGGTAGGTCCCGGGTTCTAATATCGGCTGAGAGACCGGCTATCCTGACAAGGTTATCGTGACATTCCTCACTCCCTCCAGGCAAACGTAGGGATGTTACGACCGCTTCATTCTATATCCTTTCAAATTTATTAACCATCTAACGCTGTATTTTCTGAGATACTGGCAGCGTCGTTAAATAAACAACAAAAATAAAAACTTATAGTTGTTCAGCTAGTTAAGAAGCTACTTACTATCTAACCAGAATTTTTATTAATGTGTTCGTAAGAACCTGCTAGTAGACCCTGTTACAAGCGAGTTGAATTAAGTTCTTAAAATGAAAATAAAATGTGAATTTATGGATTGTAGGAGTAGGCCTATGTAGAAAGTCCGCATTCTTTAACCTCCAAAAATTAGCCTGAAATTTGACCTCTTAACGTCACCCTCACATACGGAAAAAAGTTACGTAATAATTTGGCTGTTTCGTTTTACCACTGTTGAGCGTAAACACGTGAGCGCAGGTCCACATATTGGTCCACGCTATTCGCCGAATGCCGAACCACGAACAATCGGCAATCGCCAAATACGTAATAGTATGGATGGGACGACAAGTACGAAAGATCGTCATTTGTCGAACCATAATTATTTCCCGCAGAGAGTTGTTTCCGAAGCAAGTACACTTGTGTCCTGGACAAAACTTAATTTTGTGTCATACTTACTAAAATACAAGTGATTTTTAACCACAATTAATTATAAATTATGTTTGTTTATGCAATATATTTCTCTTCAGACGCGCTCGCAACACCTCGAAGCGCCTTTTAAATAGATGTCTCTCGTATACCCTGAGAATACATCGGAAACTGCAAGTCTTGCAATAATATTTGATATTTTCTGTCATACTTCATAAGAACAAACCCTGAGATAATTACCACTGCTGAAGTAAAAGCAAACTGTCATGTATATCTTCGATTGATCGTTTCTCAATCGGCGATTTCTCGATTCCATAAGTTACACAGAGTCAAAAGGAAGGTTGATTGTGAAGAGTGGATTGGACAGGATATAGAAGGAAGCAGTGATGCAATTTTATAGGTAACTATCACAGCATTAGTCTGGGGAGACCGTAGATATAAACTCAAACCTCGGGCACAGCCTACGTGTGAAGTCTTGGTGACCGTGGTGGCCACTCTGTTTATATGTTGACACTTTAAATGTGAAACATCTAAATAATATTTGGTAAACTGGTTATAAACTTCAGTAATTTAATGTTTCGGAGTATGTTTTTGTTTATTCTGAGAACGACATGAAACCCATAAAGGACCATATGGGCGACATACCCAGTTAATGGACGTTAAATCAGATTGTACACAAAGTTACAAGTACTCTGTAGCGATTTGTGACATCGTTAATTTGATTGTAAAGTGCTCAATCCACAAAAGCCACAACGATAAGGCAAATCAACGTACAAAATTCGATCGTAAATACCCCATCTAACTGCAGTTTTTTACTTCCTTTATAATTTGTTACCGAAATGCCCGTATCAATTCTGAACTGCCAATGAAGTGCATCCTCCACTTTGTCAAGTGTTCCCATGGTAACACGGCAGTAAACCACACGACTATATCATGCGTATGTGCAGTGTCCGTGCCCACTGACTGCTCTACCCGGGTCACGCAGATAAGCCCACCCCCCCCCCCCCCCCAACTCCACATTAGACTACCCAACTGCTCTTATACCGGTTTTCGGCGAAGTGTAAGTGCCTTCCATATGTACGCCCGTGTAGGAATAGTTTTACGTTTAAAATACACACGATTGACTCCCTGACGCACATGGTATTTAGCTGGCATAGAAATTGCCTACTTTTATACAACCCAAAACATTGCTAACATTTCTGAGGAGTTTCACAATGTGATAATTATCTACAAACTGAAATTGATGATCTTATAATAACCGCGCAGACATATTCCCTTCTCTAGGTACACTGTAGTGCCCGACAATGACAATGTTAGTCGAGGTGCACAGCATGCGAAATTTTATATAAAACTGATTTAATTAGTGTGTATGGTGTAAGCCTACTTACGATTTCAAATGAAGACGAATTCTCATAGAAAAAGAATAAAAATAATCAAATTCACTGAAACAAGAAAACACCGAAGAAAATGTCACATACAAAATAAATCTACTTTACACAATCGCTCTCCCATTTTAATATTAATCGTTTCATCCTTCTAACTACATTTCTCGGTCTGTTTATTCTGCATTAAAATAGGTCTAATATCTGGTTACGCCAAATAACTTCTGTTCTTCTACTATGTATTGGCAGTTATAACCGTACTATTTGTAGGATTTAATGTTAACACGTTGGCGAGTCTGAAGATGGCTGTCTGATAAATTCGTACTATTTTTTCCTCATGAAATGTCTCACTGAATAACACCAGATATAGCCAATTACTATACAGAACAGGATTGCAAACGTGGGCTGGAATTTGCCGTGTAAAAGATACAGATCTCCATTGTTATGTGACAACTCATGGTTACAAGCTCATTTATCACATGTCATTAACTTGGCGGAAAAAAGGCGGCTAGTTAATTAAAGCAAAGTGGATTAACCGAAGTAGGTCAGTACTCTTTGTATTCCCTGTCCATTCATAACTTGCACAGATGCACATAACTTTGCTTACTACTAATATTAATATATCAAAGCTTATCTGTTCAACATTAAATCGCACACAAATGCAATTAAGATTGAGAACGATATGAAATGACCTGATTTCAATAAGCATGAATTTATGTTGGCATTTTTCTAAAAGCAAAATTTATACATAAATAAATTTCTATAAGACAATGACAGTGAAGAGCCTATTTGTATGGAAGTGACCTACTTAGCACCCTGCCGGCTTCTGAGTTCATAAACGTCCTGTGGAATAAAATTGATATTTATTAAAATATCCCACAAAATAAACGAAAAATTTTTCTTGACTATCTGATGAAGAAGACAGTACCTTGGCGTTAGTTAGTATAAAAGCGATATTTCCTTCTAGGCTCTTCACTAACGTGCGGTATTTTGACTTCAATTTGTGGCTGTAAAGTGTTGATAACTTGAGCGACCCAGTATAACTTTGTTCATTACTCTTAAATTAAGATAAATAAATGTTTTATTTTAGTCCCGCATATGTTAATCTACGACTCTGAACTCTGAGAACTGGCTGCTTGAAATGCGATTTATGTATTTAGCATGAGAAAATATTTTGTTCCTTCCGTGAACGTCTTTGACGACATTATTATTACTATTATTATTGGTACTTTATTTGTTTTTGACTTATCCATCGCCTGCTTTATAAAGCCTTAATAGATCTTAAAACTTTAAGAAATCATAGCGTTTCGAAGGAGAGATTTTATCTCGCCTGCTCGTAAGAAAGCAGAGGTACCTACTTATTCTGTTGGATCCGGTAGACCGAGCTGTTTCCGATCTGTGAACCAATAATGACAAACAGAATAGGCATCCTTTCTTTCTTTTTATCTGAAGATGAAGAAAGATCCTCCTTTGAAACGCAGAGATATTTTGGGGTTTTAAGATTTATAAAAGAATTTTAAAAGGCAGGAGATGGATAAATCCAAATCAAAGAAAGCAGGAATTTCTTTCCTTGTCTTCACTCCCTTGTAATTACACATACATAAGACTGAAACAACAAGCGTTAAAGACTTCAATACTGACTCCCTTTGTGAGGGATAAAAGAATTTGATAAGAGTGGAAATAAATTTTTGTGCACCCAATGAAACAGTACCGGAAATCTTCCCTGAGCATGTCGCCAACTATTGAAAGAAATGTCGATGAATAAATCAACCATGTAAATTTAACGCACTATCACGTTAGACACAAATTAAAGGAAATCCCTACTTGTATGCAACTTAACTATAGCTATCAACACGTGCAGCAATTCTATCAAGCGCGATTCACAGAGATTAAACGGCCTCAAATTTAATCACGACAATCCGATGTACATTTTACGTCAGCTACTTTTAAAGTATGAATAGTATTATTATTATCTTTCATAATTCTGGTATATATGCAACATTCATGGCATAATAGATAAGCTGGTATAATACGTACAGTACGTAATCGACTTTCTGTCGATTGTGCACATCCAAACGTTAGATTACGTGCATCCAATAGTTTGCTATCTGCTCCATTCAGACAGTGTGTGTCACAACCCTTCAATTCCAAAGCATTTACAAAGCAACTGCAACCTAATATCGATAACAGAACTCGTCCTTGCCACTAGAAAGCGCAGAAATGGTACCTTAAATCAGGCCACGACCACTTTATGTTAAGTCCTTTCCAATTCACTGTTTCTCAATCATCCTAGCAATAGACGCTGCAGTCATCGTTGGGTGAGCAATAAATAAATGAGAAAAATGGCGGTAAAAGAAACAAGAAAGGAAATATACAGAATGAAAGATTAGTAGAAAGGCATTAGAGAAGAAGGAAATGGAATAAACGAAAACATAAGATAATATGGAAAGGAATGCGAACAAATAAATGCATAAACAAAGAGAGACAGCGGATAATTTTTGAGTAAAGTAAAAAACAAATAGAAAGAAGGAAAAATTAGAAAAAAATAAATACCAGAAGTACTAACAATTTAAAAGAAATGACGAATATCATCCAAAGAATAGTGTTATGCATAATGTAGAAAATTGGGAACAGAAATCGACAATAGCAATCGATTTAATTACACGTTCCAGCCACACAAATTATTAATGCTGTTTTAAAACTGTATTCAATTTAAAACGCAAACAGTTCATTATAAATTGGGCATTAATTGTTCTGCTGTTCGCATCCGCCACTGAGCTTGTTTTACATCATCAAGCGGTGACTGGGTCCATCTCAACATTCTCTTTGTTTTTGTTTCTGCACTTTGTTTAATTGCGCTCGGAGGGTGAGCACTTCCCGATAATGGATGGCGAGGTAAACGAAACAGATTAAATTCTGTTTGCTCAATTGATCCCCGATAATTTCTGAAAGAAAAGCGTCTCAGACTGTACAAGAGCGAATGCAGCTTCATGTCTCCCTAAAACAAATCACGAAGGACAAAAGAAACATGGTTGCTGCACTGGAAGACAGACACTGCTCACATGTCAGTACAATACTGAAATACTCCTGAAGGCATCATCTCCACAAAATGTCACTATTACAGCGGCTTAGCGAAATTCAGATCCGAGATTAAAAGTGTGTGAAGTTTCCTTCTCCCATCCCCTAATCTCCACTACGCAGTCACTGCTTAAATGACAACATTACTTGTAATTAAGTTACTTCTGGGATTTGCTTGCAAGGGCAGAGTCTGACCCCAACCACTAATAAGCTTCGCTGTGCCAACTACTGTGTCCGACAATGGTTGGTGGTAACACCTACTCAAATACAAGAAATAACATGATGAAGAAGATGATGATACGAACTAATTGACATTTGTATTGTAACGAGACAAGCACAGGTAATTTAATTCGCTTAAATTATATAAATCGTCTTAAAATGTCTTTGAACGCTTAAACACTAACGTACGTTATAATGTATGTTATATTCCCCTCTCGCAGGAGAATTACAAAACATCAAATTATCCCAAACTGGTGTTCATTATTACAGCACACTATCATACTCAAGACGCATTACTTAAAAACCACGGAATTAAATAATGAACAGGATTTAAAATTTCCTTGTGCTGTATCTGAATATTTATTTATATAATCTCAAAATGCAACTTATGCTTGAGTTACAAAAATTGAAAGAAATTCACTGTGTGAAAATATTTTGCTTATACACAGTTACAGTTGGTACAACTGCAACTTGTCGCATTTTGGAACTTGCATACATATTTCATACTTATTCCTCTAAAACACCTCTTATATTTTCATTCTGATGGCCATACATATTTTTGTTACTTAAAATCTTTTTGCATGTACCACAACAATGTAGTACAAATTAGACACTCTTGTCGTACATTTTTAAAACATTGTGGGTAGCTGCTAACAAGGCGTATCCGCTTGATGCACGGATTTCATACGGTCACCAGGGCGTGTGTTACGACGTCGGAGCCAAGGGGACCTAGTGACAGGACGGCTGGGATGGGAGTTGTAGGACATTACGATGTGGTCGCTCTTGCACGAAGTGAACGCACATAGGAGAGGTACTGTACTGTCCGCATAGCTCAGAAACTATAATAAAATATGTTATTCGGAATCTGCACTAAAGGTGGTAGAGCGAGTTTAATTTTTAATACCTTGATACTGGTCACCGAGAGAACCCAAAATATCACAGAGTTTAATTTTGACTTGTATCGGTTCACTTTCTACTTTAATGAAGCAGAACTGCAACTTTGTCTATTATTTCGAAACTGGCTGATCTTAAAAAAATTATGCTTTAAAATATATAAATAACTCTCGGGTTGCAACACTAACACTAATTCCGGCAAATTTAATCCATCTTCCTACCTCAAGGAATTTACAGTGAACACAAAATAAAAAAAAACACGAAGAAAAACGCACATTACCTGTTACCTGTTCAGATTATTCTGAGTTAGATAATTAAGCTTATGCTTAATAAAAAGCAAACACCTATTAATAATTATAGACATTTAACTTTGTTGAAAATCATATTTTTGGAATTATTCCTTCCATTACACTCATAAAAATGATCTTGTTTGAAAGCATTATACGTTATTCTAGAAGTTCTATGGAGCAGTGTTTGGTAAAATATTTTAATTAAAAATATTATTGGAAATTTCTACTAAGGTCCCACCACAAAATATTTTCCAATATGTTAATTATTTGCATACTCATTTTATCTAAACAAATACGTACACGTAAAGCAACATCTCGCCACACAGTCATAAGACTGAAATATGTTCTACGCAACTATGAACTCCACGGAAAATATTCCTTTTTGAGATGCTGATGGTCGCCCAGCTTGTTAATAAATATCACGCCTTTTACAGGACCCCAATTCTCATTACATTGATCACAACCCACAAAATAATCTCGTCCGCACATTCACAGCCTATTTATTTATTATCCATTTTAATATTATTACACTATTTACACCTTGGTCTTCTAAACTGTCTCTTCAATTCGGATTTCTCTGCTAACATTATATTTTGTTCAGAATTACGGAACAAAAGGGAATAAAAAGTAAAAAGTAAAACATTAGATGTTGTCGGAAAACCCGTATTGGATACTCTAGGAGGAACGTTGCTTGTACTCGAGACATATCTGCTTCGAATCTCGGCTAGGTTAACCATACAATGATGAAAGGTTTTCGTAGGTTTCGTCAGTATCTTGTTCAAATTCTGTAAAATATTTCGCAATGTTCTTTTGCCAGATACTTCTCATGAATCATGATTATCTCCTTACATGCTTTGTAGCTTTTGCAGTTACGAGCATCTGAATAGACCAAGAATCAACCAAACAAGAGGACATAATTGAAAGAAGACAAAAAAGAAAGAGTAAGTATCTTTAAAAGCGAGACGTGGCAAAGAAAAGATGTAGAGGGAAAATGCTTTAAGAAGGGATAAAGAAAAATAAGGTGAAAGTAGCAAAATAACAGGAAGTGGATAAAATAAAACAATCAGAATTAATATTTCTACAAAATTTTATATTAAAAATACGAATAGAGACGGAATAGCTAATGACCATTTTTTCTTCGTTATGAAAAGACACTAAAGCCAGAATTCTCTACGTTGTAACTAAACGGGAAAAAACAGACGGAGGAAATGTTGGCTTATTCAGCTTCGTCCATAAAGTAAAATGAACATTAATTCAGCTGCGTCAGATTTTTGTTCGTTTCTATTTGCTGAATAGGTATTTAGTTAGTGGGGAAAAAACGATGCTGACTTTCAAGTTTCCATGAAATATCTACAGCAGCCGACTGAGCTACCACGAGGCACACGAACGCAGAAAACAAAGCTACAATATTTTTACAGCGTTGCGTAAATTGCCTACAGGCCTTTAGAATTGATTAAGAGCGAAAGTTAGTGAGAGAAATAAAGACAGACTTGATTAACGATTAAGTAACGATTACTTTTTTAATCCATAAAAAGGTGATGTAAACAAACGGCTTTCCTAAATGCATTACAAAAAGTTAATGAAAAGCTCTCGTGGAGACAGAGTTTGCTTTCCATTTAAATCATGGAAAAACTGCTACCATTATTTTGATAAATTCATGAAGTCTGTTTAAAAAGGTTGAACTGAAACGTAGCTTCAGGGAAATTAAGTTCTTGTACCTCAGCTAATTGCCCTGTTCATTATGGATGTAAGTCATCTGTGTTAATTAACGCAAAGGATTGTGATATGGTGGACAATGATGTGGGAAAATAAGGAAACATTAATCACATGACCTAACGGTGACAGAATGATTATTCAAGAAACATGTGACAGCCAACGTTCAAGGAAAATCCCTTGAGGAAGCTGGCTTTGATTCCATTTACAGATCAATTTACACGGACAAAAAATGCAGGGAAATATGAAAAAGTGCAGAATCTTTAATACACGAGTTGACTCAGCGCGGTATATTAGAAGCAATTTCAAAACTGTTCCTGCTCCAGTACGGAGCCCTCGTTAGAATATAATGAGTTTCATTATAATGATGACTACGTTCTGGGATAGTGCGACGTTTCAGAGGCGCTTACTACGAACTCATCGTCCTGAAAATGGAGGAATCAGGCTCATCTGAAACTTCGGTCAATTCCCTTGAGAATACATGACGTAAAATCCCATAAGACAGTCATATCACCGATTTTAATTCTATTCCAACATTTATCTACTTAAGAATATTACAAAGATATATTTACGAACTGACCAAGTGTGATTATTTAAGCTTGCCAACTTTATAAAACAATTTATAAACAACACATTCTCTACTGTCTCTGAAAACACCAATTCAGAATCGAAACAACTGGACACCCCCTCCCCAAAGTACTACTTTTAATTGCTGTCAAAGCTTAAAAGTTTTTAATACACTTCTGATGTGTAGTTTGTAATTATTTTGTGTATTACAATTAAAATTCTGTATGAGCTGTAAAGAATATCCATTAACAAATGACTTCTAAATTGGGCATATTATTCAATCACACTGTTTCCATCACAGAGGTTATAAGTCGCCATATTAATGTAAAGATAATAAGCAATGTAAAAATGTGTCAACTGTTCCGACATTCGTGTGAAGAGACAGAAATGATATACGAAATTACTCAGCACAGCTGGCAACCGACCACAGATTGGAAACGAAGGGCCCTCGCACCCCCTCCGCTCCCCGGAAAACAACTTTGGAACGGCGCCACTACACAATACGCTCTGTGGCAGACAGGATGGAGATGTGACTGAAATTACAGAAGTACGAAGGACATGACTGAAAAGGGTCGTTACATATTTTAAACTACCATCCTAACATTCGCCAAGAAGAAATGATTAAAATAAATCATTAAAGAGGGCATTTGATGAAGTGACAGAGATTAGAACCCGGTGTGTTCCGAATAAAAATTATAACACTACTAACCTGCTGATTAAAATATAATGTAACATTTCAACAATTAAATAGAAAAATGTAATGCAGTCTTTTGCTCTAAATCTAGGCATACATTAAGCTTCAACTGTGAACTCAATACTACGATTTTCTGCATGTTTCATCATGTATTAAAAAGGGAATCCGCTAGACGAGTGGAAACGTTATGTTGAAGGACGAATAAAGAATATTATTATTCTTCCACGCTTCACAGGTGTAGCGTAAATATACGTAAAAGGAAGAAAGAATTTTTTCAGGTAATGCAGAGCGCCTTCTGATCGATGGCTATGATGTGATTGATGTGGCGTATCACAAATAGAAAGAAAGTTCCACATAGGTTTTTTTTTTATTTTCCCATTGGAAGAACCATAAAGTAAAGTAGTGGAAAGGAATTTAGGTCACAGAGCTGAACCGAGTTCTATAGAATAACTTATTCTATAAACATATGAACATCTCTCTCTTGTTTAAATATAGATTTCTGGAACGGGAAACGGGGAATGCATTTTCATTAATCTGAAACGTCTACTTTCTAGTTGAAAGTTTCATGATCGTAAGATGGACGAAATGATAGCAACATTAAAAAGTGTATTGAAAGTTATAAAGATACAATTTTTTTTATTTGATGTACAGAAAATTAAAAAAAGGGAAGATTTCAAAATTATTCACCAAGAAAATTTCTCCTCTCACATCTAGGATAATAAACTTCAAAAGTCATTGCAGGTTGTCTAACTAATAATACCAACTGGGGTTTTCACATCTGACGTGAATAAAAGTCTGCATTACTTTTTGTAATGGAATTTTCCGTGAAGGATTGAGTGCAAAAGTTTGGTGGGAAACCTGTGCAGAAATCACTTAGAAGACCAAAAATGGAATTGGACAATAATAACAAATTATGTCTTGAATTATAATATTAACACATAATAAAAACACAGTCCTTTCGAAACAAGCAGTAAAATTACAGGAAAAAGCAAAATATATAATTAAAAAATTAAAGAATGTTCTGTCGCGGTGATATGAATATGTAGAACTGCAGAATATTTGGTTTGTCAGTTTCAAACTTCAGTCCAGTGAGAGACTGTGCGGAGATGAGGGAAATTTTTATGCTATAGTGAGGATAAAATACCCCTTCCGAGAACAGAACCTCGGTAATTCAATATAAGAAGCCAGGAATTTTAATAATCAAGCTAATACGACCCAACTGTTATTTAAAATAATATTAATGTAACAAGGTGGGAGATAAGAGTGGTCTATAAGAAACTACACATATAAATCCTATATTATGCTTGCAAGGTTGGACTCAGATTGCCGGTAACTTGGTTAAGCAGTTTGTGTTTGAATTTCGTGAAAGCAATATTAATCATCTACAAAGCAATAAGCAATAAAGTGTATTGATCTGGTCTTCCACGTCATAATTTAATCACGAATCAGAAGCATACAAAAGTAAACAAAATAATATTTTACGTAACATTATGGATATCAATTTTCATATGTACAGATACCCCCCCCCCCCCAAAAAAAAAAAAATGATGTGTACACATTGCTGACGTACGTAATGGTTATGCGTATAAATCTTTTTGGGGTATCCTGTATATTGCTGCTACTTGTTTCTCTCGACTAGACAAAGTTTCCTGTCTAATTCGAGAAGGAAGCAACGGAAAAACGAAAAGGAAACAGAGTTTGCTTTGTACGAATTATTGAAATATTATTCGTTTATTTCTGAGAATACTTTCTTTTGGAAGACAAACAAAGCGAAGAAAGAATGGGGATAACATTTAAAAAGTAATAGAAAGGGAAAACAAGTCTAGAAAAAGTAACGAAAGGAATGTAATTAAGTAACAGACAATAAAAGAATTTAATAACAAAGATTAAAATAATGAATAATCAAAACAAGCAGAGACTAGTAAACAATATGGAAGAATGAGAGAAGGAATGAAGGTAGACGGACAAGGGAGGGCAGGAAGACACAAGGAAAGAAATGGCAGTAAACAAAAATTTAAAATAGAATCCTTTCTATGTGCAGTATATATGTAATTAAAAGTACTTTAAATTTTTGTGCATTGTAAAAGTCAAATCTCTACATTCCATTATCTGCGGATTTTCAGTCAAATGACTTCTAGCCATTTAAAATAGCACATCAAATAGCAAATCAATATTTAATATAAACAATTGTCTTTTCCAGTACGAGAGAAAGTTAGTATTCTTTAGCGTTTTCTTTGGAAGTCTTGTGAGAACGCTGGGCAAAAATACCTGACCCTCTAAAGTAATGCCTGCAGAGCAGACAGATTTATGTCACCATCACGAGAGTTTTATTTGCCCTTCTAATTTGCATGTGCCTAGCGTCCCTCTGCTTCCACTGATGGTAGTGATGTATAATAGTAAGGAACAGTGTTTGATGCAAGCCCTACTGATGGAAAATTTATACAACGACCCAGCATGCAAAACATGTTAGAGGGGCATAAATTTGGACTGAGTTGGATATTTTCAAGTAATGTAATAAACAGAATTACAAATGATCAGTGGCGGTTTTCCTACGTTTTCGCGACTTGTGAGGCGACATAAAGAAACGAGGACACAATCAATTTTGTTAAATTATTATACTTGCTCTCTCTCTCTCTCTCTCTATCATTAACGTCTCGAAGCAAATACAAACCTTTTAAAACTGGAGCGGCCTAACAATCCAAAAGATCATATTCCAAACATTAATAATTCTGGCAAGAACTTTAAAAATGAAGTTAGGTTAGGAAATTGTGCTCGATCCTTGTAGGATTTGAGGTTTTGACGGCGGCGAGTCTGAAGATGGCTGTCTTCTGGGTTGCTGCGCCGTGAAGTCTGGTAGAAGTTTACCGATATTTCAGAGGTTCTTGCTGCCTCCATTATCAGGGCGATCGCTCTGATGATGGAGTCAGCAAACTTCTACTAGACTTCTTCAGAGGGGTAATTAACATAACTAATATACATATGTAGTTGAAATAAAGAAACAATTTATAACATACTGATTGAAAAATATAACAGTATTTAACGTTTTCTGTCTAACGTAATTATTGGAAAAATGTTTATAAACATATATAATTACGCAGGTCTCTAACAATTACCTTGAACTATTTTACTAACACTTTATTTTAATTCTTTCCTTACTCCAGTTATAATTAGACTAAGAAACGCACTCTTATTACTGGTTTAAATACGCCAGAATATTCAACATTAATATTACATGTCTAAGTAAACGTACTGTTGAGTTTCCTCGTCACGAGAAAATAACATTTTTGCTGTACGTGCAACGGAGTTTTAAAGCAGGTAATAACAGCAATTTATCATAACCATCTGATAAATCTAGTAATTGTAATTGACACAACGGTCATGAAATCAACCATTAATATTATGTTTCAATTAGGTGTTTCCCTTTGCGTTATTTAGTCACGTATAATATAATTTATTAATACACTAACAAATGCAACAGATAATAAATTTTTGATTTTGCTTCTCCCTTTCATTGTTTGTTACAATAAAGTAACATAGGTGCTTGCCACCATCACAATTAAAACAGATGATAATGTAATTAGACTTTTTCATGTCAGTCAGTGGCAAATTTTACACTGTGGACATAAAACAGAATTATTGGCCAATTTTACATCAGTATAAATCATCTGTATACAATTGTGTGTAAGTATTTAAAATGCAATCCACATTGAAAAGAACAACATGGTATCGATACGAAAATCTGTACAATCATCACTACAAAATGAATAGATAAAGTTTGCAGACGTCGATAATTCTAAGAAAAGTAGTGATATTGAAAGCTCCTTTTCATTTACTCACCGAAGCACAACCATACTCGAAGGCTTCACGCGCAGACAACTTTATTCTGTTCCTTTTCTCAAAGACCTTCACTTTACTTCACTTAACTGGAAGAAGGGGACAAAGCTAACTGTCAGCTCGATAAATGACCCGCAGACTGCGTGCGTTTTACAGACATGAAATGGGCATATCTGGTTAAGTAAGCTCTTTGCTATCAGCTTTACTGGACGACGCTGAATTCATTTATCACGAATTCTATTAGATATATGACAAAATATGAAGGCATTATTATTATTATTACACAGAAATGATTCTATGAAACTCATAAAAAATAAATCTGTTCCGTTAAAATTGTTACGGGAATATAAAAATCGTTAGTTACGTTACGTATTAGAGGCTGACCCAAACGTGACGACAAAGGGGTCATCGTATGCATCTGTAAGAACATTTCTCCGTAGGCTAGCTTTGTTAATGCTAGTTAAAGATAAAACGACTTTAACTCACATAAAGATAAGATCGTTTAACTAGCATAGTAAAAGCTAACCTAATCTAAGGTAGACCGGTGTTACCCACAGCACCTTTCGACGCCATATTTGAATCATCCATTAATACGTAACTATGTACGACGCAAAAGCCCAGAAGAAAAAACTGGTCGTGTTTAGTAGCATGCTGGTTACCGAAAATCGTAAGATTTTTAGAAGCTTTATTGTCACGTTTTCAGACCTTGCATGAAGCCCCCACAAGTAATAATTATTCTCCTATACGTATTATTATGCAGTTTTTAAGGATTAGGTCCTCTAACCCGTTCCAATTTGCAATACAGTTCTGAAATAAAGAATCCGTTTAGATATTTAATAAGACCCCTATGATGGGGTTCGACCGACAGCAAAGCCCCTGCTTACGCACGACCGCACAACACGGCATAACATTAAAGCCTCGAGTGGGATTCGAATACACATTTACAGTGTTCGAACAATTCAACACCATCAGCCACTGTGAACGGGTGGCATGGTTGTGTTGCACTGTATTTGATGTGTCTAACGGATGTCATTAGCGACGTAAAGCTCATTCCTAAAAACTTTGATCATCAGGGCAAACCATACGGACATACTGTGCGCAGTGGACTATAGTGATAGTGTGAGCTTTGACAAACCTGCTAGTTTATTCTAGTGACAATACGAACAAAGTAGTCCCACAAAGTATTGTGAGCTACTTTTCCTATAATAATATCAAAGTATTAGATTCATCATAAAAATCAAAACTAAATTTACAACAAGACATAATAACAACCACGAATAAATTCTGACAAACGTTTTCATTTAAGTTTTAAAGATAACACTTTTATGTAAATAATTAACTAATATTTAAAATTAGCACAATTATAAATAAAAAATCAGTGAATAAATTCATAATTGTATTTAGTTAATCTAAAATAGATTACTGGATAATTATCACGTTTGTCCGCCTGTCTGCATTTGTGCACGTTGGTATGCATACATACAATAAATGTTTACGTATGTCTGAATCTAAAAAAGCATACACTACTACAATAAGCTGTGTCACTCGCGCAACTAATTATCTCTCGCACAAGCGATATGAAGAAACGGTTGATTTTAGTTCTTTATATACAGAGCAAATACATGTATTTAACAAGCTTATAACATCTGAACATTATTTTCTCTACTCAACGTAATATGTCTTTAATCTAATCTTGTAATAGAATTACTCTATTTGACACTGTCCTTAGTCTTGGTGGCCTCAGAGTCGGTTCCAAAGACGTACAAGTTTCCCTCTTGTTTACCAATCACGCTTTTAAATAATTAATCACATGTTAAAATTCTGTTTATTTCCGTATTGTTTCACCACACAGAACACCGTTCAATATTTTGATACATTTCTTTATCGCGCCCACCAATCTTTTTCCTAACTTGAACCTTATTACCTGAGTCATTACAATGACTGACCACGAACAAAACTGTCAAGATCGAAGGGAAGTACTCTCTCAGCTATTATACTTCCTGATAATTAAGAGGGATCTTGAAACAGACTACGGGCGCTACATTCCACATACAACCCAATTTACTGATCTTATGTGTCTGTTGGATTAAAGGCCTTTAGCATCTGTGGATATCTACGCCTATGTGTAATCAAATTTAGATCAAAATATGTGCCCCAAGACAGTATATTTAATTTTTTTCTCACCAAGAATGTACAATAAAATATAATAAAATTGTTAACAATTCTGGCAGGAAGACCAGGAAGTATATTTTAACATCCTATGAGTTAAAATGATGTTAAAACACAAAGTTAACTAGATAAAATTCTCTTGCATTCCGCCAGAATGTTACAGTAAAGTTTAATAACAATAAAACTTCAGTAAAGCCCGACTGTATAATGAATTAACAGCGTGTTTGAAAATAAAAGTCAAGACGACAAAATTCGTCAGTATCTCACCAGGAGAGTATACTCAGTGACGTTTAATACTTTATACTCCATACTTAAATAAGCTACATAGTACATTGCCTGAACATCTCTTTCTACTCAATGTCGTTAAACGTTGTCCCATTCTTCCTTGGTCCTTTAAAAGGAAAAAAGTCCGTAAAACTATTCCAACTATTCTGCGTGTGCACACATACATTATGTCACACTTAAATTGTTCTAAACAATCAAGATTCGAACTTTTGGGCTATGCTTTAATTTAAAAAATATATTTTAACATCCATCTTATGATATAAATAGATAATCGAAGACAAATTCATGTTTTCATATCGTAAGGCATCAGCCGAATTGTGAAAATGTGCCGTTTTGAAAATCAGCCGAAATAGCACTAACACGTTTGCTTTGTAACACGCGTATTTAGAGGGGAGCTGAGTACTGGCGACAAGCTTTCACTTTCAAAACATTTAAGCCATTAATCACAGGTTCCCCCTCCCCCCTTCCTGTTACGTAAAGAGCGTGAAGAATAAGGGACAAGACAACTCCTGTGAATCCATAAGGAAGCTATTTGCAAGGCAAACAGTCTGTACAATGACGTTCAAAACATGTCGGCTGGTCTGAACCGTGGATCCCAGTCGCTGTATTTACTCATACCTTATTTATGCTTATGAGTTATTCGCTGAAAGTGATCGCGCACATAGCAGTTTGCGTTAGTCCGTTGTTTCTTCCGCACTTTTAACTTCAAAATGAAAACGAATTAAATGGGAGGGGCTGTATTATTCAAATCAAACTTCCCGATTTTATTAAAAAATATCGTGCAACACAATCTACTGATTTTATTAAATATACAAATTTTATTTAAATGTTTTTCGATCTTTGGATTATTTAACGAATTACAAGTTAAAATAATTTCTGAATTTGAACAATGTGATGTAGTCCGATTAGTCTACATGCACTGGTGATGATGCAATAAATAGGCATTCATGTTAATAAAATATGAAAACGAATTTTGAAATTATATAAACTACACTGTATTATAGTTTTTCGTTCATATCTTCGAGAGAGTGGGGGATAATAAATTTCTTCAGATGACAGGCATCTGGAATACAGGTTCAATGCGTAACAAGTAAAATTTGTAGGACGTTCCTGCACTATAAAGTTGCTTATAACAAGAATAATTCTGTGTTATAAACTTAGTTATGAAACAGTATTACTCCTATCTTCATAATATAAAGTATTTAATTCAGAATAACTTTAGTTAAGTAAGTATATTTCACCGGTTATAATACAAAATTTGAGGATTCAAAGCAGTCATTGCAAAAGTAAAGCCTAAGTTTTCACCTTGTGTAAACGAATGTTCAATAGACTATTCCATCCCTTTTATATGAAAACTGTAATTATATTTAATTGTTCATCCGTTTATGGTTTACCAGCTTTGTCTGTAACTCAGACTAAATAGCGTCCAAGGACAAGATGAATAATGACTTTCAATTAATGTGGAAGGAAACGACTGTAACATAATTTAAGGTGAAACAGGCATTTTCATGGACGAACTGAGCAAAATCACAAAAAATAAATGAATAAAATAAAACCATCAAACTGTAAAGGTGGTCTCAGGGTCGAGATTTAAATCCGAGTCCTCTTGAATACGAACCAGTTGTAACAGTCTCGATGAAGAACAGATAAGTTTCTGACACAGAAATAAATAGATTTGCTACGCCGACATAACGTAGAGAGACTTCCCAAAGTAATGATAAAATTAAGACCGACTGTAACAAGGATTTAAATACTACCGTTCAAGGGAATAATAGAAACTGAGACCGGAACAGGCTAACCAAAAGCCTAACTCCTTGACAACTAGGCAGTGACGAGGCACACAACCGTTAATCAACAAAAATTTTACATGTAGTATTTGCCACCACAAAACAAGAACTGAGTGTTACCTGTTTTATGTAACGTACTGGAATTCTGATGTGTTCAGATATGTTGGTAGCTCATATTATAAATAACACTAGGCATCTGGGCGTGAGAGAAGATAATGTTCACATATTAACTTGAAGTTATTTTTTAATTTACGAAGCTGTTTGTAGCTCAGACGATACGATACGATATTTACAACAAATAAATTGCCTGCCATTTTATTAATAACGATAAATACAGATTTTCTTTAATTTTAAATTAGTTACATTCTAAGATTACAGTAAAGTTTAAGACGATTTCCTATCTCTTTCTCTGAGTCTCCAAGAGATATAACACGTCAGTCAACTATATTACCCATGTGAATAAAAATGGAATACTTGCGAGCAGCTTTTCACAAAAGAACAAATGATTTGTGCATAAACTGCTTCTTTCTCCTATGTAAATTTTTGTTAGCGAAACATCTCATGCCGTGGTATTTCAGGCTGCAGAAATGAAGGGATGAATTTTTCAGTTCAGAGTACCCATAAAGGAGAACTTGTTATTAAAAAAACTACAGGAAGAACGTGGCACGAGCTCAAGGATTCGAGCGAGTGAGATGATCTGGTATTCTTCACATTCAAAAGGTCTAAACGCCAACAAAGGGGAAGGCTTCGTTGAAAAAAAAAATTCACCGAAATCTAACCTGGAATCAAACCAAAGCAAATCTAAAGTCCAGTCCCGTGCCCATATGGATATCAAGACCCCAATTATCATGTGAAGTTTGCATTATTTTTGTAACGCCGTCCTCCAGCAAATAAAATTAGTAAATCCAAGCTGACCAAAAAATATATACGAGTTTTTTTGTAAAAGAAAACTTTAATATAAGTTAAATTTTAGTTGCAAATTTCACTAAATTAAAATATTGTTTTAAAAACTAAACTTTCTGGAATAACTATTTCAAGTCTACACTGTCAGATAATGTATCTCTAAAGAATAAACATGCTACAAGCCACATAAATGCGGCTCGCGAAGTCGATGCTGTCTGAGCTCGGTTCAAGAGCTCCACTATGAGTCGTATTTTGTGCTGTAAGCAGGCTGACAGGTGCTACAACGTGGCTAAGAGCACATAAAAGTGTCAGAAGGAATTTGTTTTCAGTTTAGTTTCTTATACATATAATTCAAAGTTATGTCTGTTGCTTACGATATTTAAATACATATTTATCAATAATATTCAAACTGTATAGGCCTGTGTTATGTAGGACTGTAGGATAATTATATACAAATAATTAAAGAGAATACGGAAGAAAGTTGTAGAAGCCTGTCTTAAGGAAAGGTGGATAACCATAAATGCCCTCAGTTAGGACGTCCGGCAGAGTTGACAAGAATCGAACCAAGAATATCCACTATGAAAACCTCGTGAAAAGAAATGTGCCTGGAATCGGTAAAGGAATTTAATGGGAGAAAATGCAGTATTTGGATAATAACAAATGGGGGCGTAATATTGAAATGAATGTTACAAGAGAATGTTCTGAAATGCAGAGCTATATTTACGGGTATTTATAAAGTTTTACAGACTGATGACTACCTAAATCAAAATAATTTTAAGATAAAAATATTAATTTACTTGGTTTTATTTCCTTTTATACTTGTTCAGACTGTAATGCAAAAAAAAGAGAAACAGAATAAAACCTGTAACGAATGGTACAGTAGATCATACCAGCATGCACATTCATAAAACGTGGGGTTAATTAACAAAGTGTAATGATGATACAAGAAATGAATAATGTGACGAAGACAAATGAGAATTTTCGGTATACAAAAGATTTATAATAGTGCAAATTGGATTTAACTTGATCATGGCTGTGTCCAGTTGTGAAATTCTGGCCTTTGCCTTTCGGCTGCTAATATCACAGTTAATTTACTCATTTATAAACGTTGGTGCCGTATGACATGACATCAAGATAAACCCTAGTGCATGCAATTATGTAGGTTAATGAGTAATTTCGAATCAAATTTGAGTAAATTCACAATATATTCCCGACATGTCTACTTCAGTATTTGTACGATGATTGATGCAACCCAATTCCAGCTTTCAACCGGTTTTTACCTCTCAAGCTGCTGTCGATGTATCGATTTGCTACAAGATTCTAGTTGCATGTCACTCGATGTTACTTCGCAGAGCTGCTCCTCGACTGTCATGCCCAGGACAAATACCTCGTATGTGGGCGCGGTGGCATGACATAAGTGTGCCGTGTATTATTTGCGGTCCTCGATTAGATTCTTTTCAGCAGAACTACGCCGAATGCAAACCCTGCCTCTTCTTCAGGCATTACGGAAGAATCTTACGTGCCACTTACTAGGTGCCACAATCCGTTTCTCTGAACCGGAATTTAAAAAGACAGTAAAAGACGGAACAATAACGCAGGAAATGTTCTTAAATAAAAAAGAAGAAAATCGATATCTGAACGTTTTAGGTCAGATGCTAAGCTGAGTATGAAATACGAATAAAGCTAGAATGATATCCCTATACATGCTTTTTGCTTGAACATAAACTTACCGTAGCCATCTGCTCCGTTTATAAAAATTGATGTCGCTGTTTTGTTTCAGGGTTCCTCAAACAGAAAAACTTTGGGTTCATTCCAGATCATAAAATGAATAGTTTTTATTTCTAATGGGGTACTAATATTGAGTTAGGTAGCACCAATAACTAACCTCACAACTATTTCTTTATCGTAGTTAAAATAATTGTACTTATCAACTTAGAATTAGAACATGTATGAATGAATATCAAATCTAAAAGTTCTTGACGATGGTGATGAGTCATCTAAATAAAAATTTTCTTGGGTATTATCCATCGTCTAGTAAATAAAATATAAAACGAAAACGACGTTTCGGAGATAGAGCCCCATCTCCGAAACGTCGGTTTACGTTTTATATTTTATTTACTAGACGATAGATAATATCCAAGAAAATTTTTATTCAAATGTATGAATGAACCTATAT
>NW_019060305.1:1513173-1554412 GCF_000696155.1 Zootermopsis nevadensis | reverse complement strand
AATCGCGTTAGGTCAAGAACTTAATGGCGGGGGATTAAGAGCATAATTTTGTTTGCATTGTATTTACCATCTTAAATTTGAATCCTGTTAGACTAGGCATACTACGTGTATTATACATAACAGATGCCACATACTTTCTATAAGACTCCCTTGTTATTTGCTGGATATATAAAATTATTTAAGTGACATGTGAGGTGTACGATCACGCACTTGAACGGTCTGTTTTTACATAATATATCTTGCCTACGTTTTAGGTACATAAATCCTTCTTGAGAAACTTTGTAACAGCAGAGAGACAGATTCGAAGAGAACCATCTGAGACTAGAAGTGTCAAACGCCGAAGTGAACAGCTATATTGGCGTTCACATTATATTCCCGTATGTATCGGGCCTGGAATAGTTCGTTAGCTACCCCAGACGAATCGCGGTAATGCTGAGGGGTAAGGAATAGAAAGAAACTCATTAGTTTTAAGGGCGATGGTTGAAGTTGCAATCGTCAGGGGAGTCAGTGGGACGTGGCACATTCGGTCGAAGGATAATCGAGCATCGATAGTAGACGGAAAGAAAGTCAGAAAGTTTGTGTGCTAACACTGTCCATAAAGTATGTGCACCAAGGCTAAGCCCGAAACAATTTTCTTCTAATCACATTTCTTCATCACGGTGGATCTGGGAGGTAGTTAATAATATTGTGCCTTACAAGGTGATATTACAGAGAAAGAGGAGAGAGGTTAAGAAAGATGACAGAGGGTGGAAGTAAGAGGAGGGTGATCGACTTCAGTCTCGAAGTTAGTGGAATAACTCATTTTCCAAAGTACTTTCAGAGTTTGGCAGGAAGCAATCGTGAGAAACTGGTGAGCAGAACATAAAGTTTGAAGATTTTTTAAATATCCTCTCTATAAGTACGAACTTTTATTACACGTCTTAAGTTGATTATGTTTTTCTCTCAAGCACCTCTAGGCTTCCCTACCAACAAGTTGAAGACAATGCGCTTCATGTAAGTGAACTATTCAGTGTTACAATAATTTTTATCTGCAGCTAAACATCGGCTCTTCTAATCACACTTCCAGTGTCGTTAGAAAATTATAAGAGAAAATCCGAGGTATGGAAACTGTAACACAGCAGCCCCTAGGAGGGAGCAATCTGGATTGATCTGATTCAGGATAGGAGTCTGGCGATATCACGCAATAACCGTTCGGACTTTAACAAGTGTAGCATTTATCGAATAGATGGACGATTATTAAAACACGTAGTTATGCAGTTTTTTGTTTCCCTCAGTCCGATTGGTGAAATGTTCTACTGAACTACGCAAGATTTTATAGACGAAAACGACTGACACAGCTGATTCAAGACACCGACGGAAATGTATTTGTTACGACCGAACTGGGGATTGGACGTGGCTGGATATAAACTGCTCAGAATATACAGCGATGTCTCTCAGATACATTTACTTCCACAATCCGTACGTTCGTTCTGACAATGACAAGTTGAAACGCAAGGGACTACTTTTCTCAGAGCCATGTTTTTACATGAAGTTCTTTCTTTGGTACGAATATTGTATTGAGAGATTTGTGGTACAGTAAACAAAGACATGAAACATATTTCGGTTTCGAATAATCACTCACAAAAATTTTATGTACGAGACAACGTACAGTAATTATATTAATTGAATAAATTAAATACCGCGCAGTAATCTACATCAATTATGCCCTCGTTTTCGTTTAACCATTCCAATTTAAATATAGGTATGTAGAAATGAATCGTTTCATAGCTTAGTGACATTTATGTACATAAATATTACAAATATAATGAATATCCACCACGCAGAAGTTGTAAAGCATAATTTCACAATTTTTCTCCTTCGCCATTCATCAAACTTGTAGCACATAAAAAGTAAACAATTTATAAATAATATTTTCGGTAGTAAGTTATTTTATTAATTACTGACATCAAACGTAATATTAAAAACTGATTTCTTGCGGTTACGTGTTACTCATTTACCGAACTGCACACTCCTTAAAAGTAAGTTGCTACTTTAATATCAGGCACGTACATTTAGTATCTAGTTCAAAAATTTGTGTTGCTGATGGAAATAAATATACATTTATTCAGATATGGTAACGTCCGAATTTCATGAATATCTACCAAGACGATAAAAATATTATTCTGGAATATTGACAAATGCGCCTTTCATAATACCACAATCCCTGATTTTCGTGTAATAAACGTAAGCAAGAAGATTGGTCTGTCGTTTTAGTGCCGATAATGATACTATGTACTAAATAAACAATGAAATCGATCTTCAACCACAGGACATTTGCCACCCGTACTTCGTATTACGAATTCCCCAGTTATAATTCCAGGTTCGGTGACTATCCTAAGAATTTTCGTGGTTTCTCTGTCTGTCGAGAAAATGTCGCATTGACATCTAAAACAGGTCACTATCTCCTGTGAGGCGAGATTCTTGTTGTGGTGAAAATGTCGACGTTGCTCTATTCTGGGAGGTAACGCCATGTGGATGAAAGATGACAACTTCATGATTTGTGCGCATGATATGATAATATATGCATATATACATATATAACTACAAATATACAAAAACTCCAAATGACTACAAAGTTTATTTTTGCTCTTAAAATGTCCACACAGACGAAATCAGTTGCCCTGTTGCATGCAAAAACTAAGTTACAGACATTTAAATTAAATTATAAATAAATATAGCTTAAATCCACTTAAATACTTGAAAAAAATACCCCAGTTAAAGCTGTGTGTGTTCGTGTGTTTCTATTATATTCACACTAGTAAATTTGACGTTCGAGGACAGGTTATTTAATGATCACTGAAACGTTGATTGGTGTTTTAAGTATACTATTTCAAATATAGATGTTGTCTAGAGTTATATGAGATAACATTCTGATTGTACAGTCAATCATTGTTTAACACCTTAATGTCGTAACGAGTGTTAAGTGACTGGTGGAGATAAGAGGTGATAAGATTATCGCAATTACTTTGCTGCAATTGTCAGCTCACTGTAAACTGGGTTCACCATTTGCTCGCCCGCTGCCCTGTCATCATAGTTTATGTCCATTTGAGAGACTTCCCTAGGAAAGTAACCAATACCTTAATCGCCCCCCCCCCCAATCAAACAGAAGTACTAAAGCAGTTGGCCACACAAATTACCTAATTCGCAAGCTCAGAACTGGGAAAGTAAAACAGTGTCTCAACTACCTGATCGTATAACATAAAACCTCAGTCACGTATAAACAGTTGAAGTACTTCTGCTAATGGCAGTACCAAGTAGGCAGGTTCACAGTATCTTGCCTCTAATGCAGCAAAGCAAAACTTATCTTATTAAACCTGAGTACGTATGTTCAGTACCTAAAAACTATTTTAGGATACGTTAATATAAAACTGGAGACAGAAAATATTACCAAGAACCCAACACTTGCAACATGCATACATGACTTCTTTATGATACGTCTTAATGTTTTCCTCCAGTCTAGGTCCACGTCTATAAAACAGTCTCCTCCATTCATATTATTTTCTACTGAAAATTATACGACTTCCCATTCTTCCACGCATGCTACAAGTAACTCCCATCTCATCCTTCTTGATTTGATAATCGTAACATCCGAAGAACACGAGTTTAACCCCATATATGTATATAGACACCATGAACCAGTAACTGACAATGGGCTTTAGACCAGGACTCATTTTCCTGAGAGGGTAGAGATTTTCTCTTCGCCACTTCGTCCAACAACCAGTTGGCTTGTCTGTTGAGTACAGGGGTAAAGCGACCCGACCACCCAACTCAAACTAGTGCTGATTTCGAGAACGTCACCCTTATTACTTATTTTTAATGACAGGGACAAATGGAACTTAACGCATATCCACACTAAATAAGACATTACTGAACACGTAATGACATGGGCGAAGATCTCTGACCATAAACGCAATACGACAGAAACGAATCAACTTCACTCTTCATAAAACACGATATATGTTAAACGTGTTCCATTAAACATGTCGCTTCAACAGACGGAATCCGACTGTCTAAATAATGAGTAATTCAGAGACTGCACAGTTGTTAGATGCACACGGCTTTACCTAGGTAACGCTACTCTGCATTTTACTGTGATCCTGTATTATTAAATTACGTCACAAAAACAGGCGAGTCCTACAGATCAGGGGGAAGAGATACCTGCACAAAGAGAATGTGCTGTATAGAGCAATCAATCAATCAATCAACGTACGTGTACAGGATCCCTGCACGGTGTGACTCGTAGCGAAGGATGTATGGTTCTTAAGTGATCCGCCAGCCACTCTGTCGAGTAATATTTAGATTTTTCACATTTGCCTCAAGGTTTATGGAGAGGATAATACGCGCCCGTCACCATCATCACCAATTTAATCGTCATCATTGTCATACAACTCGGCCCATAAAACTCAGTTCAGTTCGTACAATTCTGAGTCCGATTAATTCTTATGTTATTTAGTAAACGCTCTTTGAACTGTAGAGGTTACAGTGAAAATAAAATGAAAGATGTCATGATCTAGAGACTGGAAGCGACAACCTTCTGATTTCAACAAACCTTTCATGTCCTTCAACAATAAATTCCAAGAGTCCCATGCATTTATTTGAACCTACAAAGTGTCTGCTTTAATTTCTTTACCACACTGCGAAATAAATGTAGTAAAATAAATGCGAATTCTGTGGAAGCTGGAGGCAACGGAACAATTTTTGTTTGAAGACTCGTGAATGTAATATATACTGTAGTGAAATTTTGCCTTCTGAAGACATTGTTTCATCAGACGTATAAAAAGTATATCGGAACTGAAAAAAAGAATAAAAACAAAGCTCGTTTCTCGATAGTTTGAGTGGAACGAGAGTTAAAATATAAACCGACAGGAAGAAAGATAAAATGAGGAAAGACAGACATACCGAGGACTGATGTGATTGTCGGGAGAGTGGAAGAGAAGAATGAAGGGTATTCAAATCACATTCTCTGAAGAAACGCAGGGGGCAAAGTGGATACTGCGTTGTTTTATTTAGGACGGACGAGCAAAAAGAAAGGATATAAGGAAGGATTCTTCAAAATTGGAGAAAGTACTTTCATTTACTCGCTCTGAGATGAAAATGCGAAAGAATACTGCAAAAAAGGGATGGTTCAAGGCTTATTCAAAGATTTCACTTGCACAAATGGCGGCATTGTCTTCTTGGAAGAGACGCTCTAAAATTTCATAAAACTCGGCTACACAGAGAGATGGTTAATGAGCTGTGGGGAAGAGAGGTTGTCTGGGAATTTGGACAGCGATCATGGTTACCAACAGGCAGTGGTTCCGGTACCCGCCTAGAGAGTGGATATTTATGATTCCAGAGAGTCTGTGATACAAGTATGATCTTGGCTTATGTCACAGGTTTTATAACAACAATAAGACGATCCTGATGTGCATTATATTAAACCCACTAGCCACTACAGTAATCGAGTTTGGAGATAGTAAGACTGATCCTAATATTTATTAATACTACTACAGTTCTCCCAAGTCGACTGCTGTTAGTAGTAGCTTGCTACTATTTCTACTATCATATTATTCTTGGTACTTCTTGGTGATACATACGTAATTCTTAAAAGGCAAACACTAAGAAATTCTAAAAGAAATTGAGATATTTAAAAGGACAGACAGTAAAAACTGTGCGTACACAATACAAAGATAATTTATAGTAACAATACCAATTTTGCATGTTCTACGAAAACGTGTTCAAGGCACAAAACTAAACAAATTCTAACAATCAGAATCGCTTGAACGTTATAGATATATTTGACTTTTCCTGTCTTCAGAAATAGCATGTTTTTAACAAGTGTAAAAGACGCATGTCTAAATCTTCTTTTATATAAATCACCTCTTGATTCCTACAGCAACTCTTCATATTTCTCAGTATCAAACACACAGTGGTGCCTCTTATATATAAATCACAACGTCGCTTACACGTTTCTTGACAAAGGCGGATACTCGGAAGCCCTCCAACCGCAGGCATGTGTATTAAATTTCCATTTTATTGTGTTCAGTGGTACAACAAAACTTAAATAAACTGCCTGACACAAAATAAACGTCAATAGAAAATACATATTCAGCTGTTCAAAAAAGTTGTAATTATAATTCCATTCCATGTGGTGAAAATTCGAAGAATACAGATTAATTTATTTATACCTGGAATAAGTGCCATATTTTTGTTACTGACTTGCTATTATACCAGCAGAATTTAGGATTCCCTGAATGGCAAGAGAATTATTGATGAGCTATGCAAGCAATGTATGCGTCTGCAATAAATCACCAGCACAAGTCGATGTAGCTCAAGTAATCAATTAACACTGTAGAAGGTCTTCCTGGGTGGGGCATCAGCCGATTCTCCGTCCCAGAAGTTATTAGGCTGGTCGAACAATTCCTTGCTTTTATGGAACCTGAAAGTTCATTTTCGCCATCGGAAACTATCCTGAGTTATTTAGATCAATATCCACTTTTCTAAGACCCGTCACCATAGCAATCCATCAGCTGAGGTCAGGTATTCCATGTAATTTACATTCTTGAGGTTTCCTTACTAAAATATTCTATGCATTTCTCACTTTCCCAATAGATGTAATCTATACAGCGCAGAATCACATTCCTTGACTTAAACAGTATAACAACAGGGTGTTATCATAAAAATACAATTTATTAATTTAATATTTTATCTGCTGTTACGATTTCTTTTAACCACGTTGTTTTCAAACTATGAATTTCCCTTCCCTTACAGCAACAAAGTAAGAAAGTTAAACAAATGTAGGACAACAGGTAAATGAATACTTAAGTGATCCACATTTTCCTAATTTAGTTCTTTTTAAGGAAACTAGATTAATGACTAATGATGTGTTGTATCCATGAGTGTTCTACAGATTGCATGAAGGATTCCGTGTCTCGGTTTTATAAATTACGGAAGAAGCAATCAAAACCCTTGAGGTTTGTTTCCCCCCAAACGACTTGGAGGATCAATTTTTCCGATCAGTGGGGTTGTATGGTTCAACGCCTCAAGTGTTTGTTCGTACGGTTTGATTCTAATAGGCTGGTGGATTGCTCTTTGGATTCAGCGGATGATAAATACTTCAGTACGGAATTAAACTGTCTAAATCTGTTGCTAGTCAATGATCTGTGTGCGGAATGAACAGAACAAGTAAAAGAAAATGAATTTATCTTCACAACTTTAAGGTTTAAAGCTATTCAACCATTTAGCATCCCATAACATTGAAAATCTCGTCTACGTGAGAATTTTTGAATGCTCAGTTTATAAACCACTTATTACAGTTTTTACTTAAAATTTTTAATTAATCCTTTCGTTAACTATCTTAATGCACAGCTAGAAATAAATTCATTATGAACATATTTATTACCTAAAACTACCAAACAAATTGTGATAAAGCGTGGTTTGATGGTCTTTCAATATTGACTTAATTTCTATTGACGAAACTTTCTAAGTGTTCATCAGTAATACGCGTCCCAGTTCATGACTGACTTTCTCATCACTCTCTTGCGCGCTACAGACTCCGCCCATCTCCATCTCATTACCATAATAATATTTGGTTATCCAGTGGCGTCTTGGGGGTATGATACATCAGTTTACATACAATGAGGAAAACTACGAAGAATTGCAATCAAAGGAAATTGCTATCCGGCCGTGACGTGAACGGGACATATCCCGAATACGGCCTTACCGCTGTTCCCATTCCTTTAAATTTCTGTAGAATAGTATGACGCCATTACTGAGATACGTATCAGCTGTAATTATGAAGGTAATTTCGCTTTGTTGTCTTCTGCCGTTAAATTAAAATATTCCACTCTCTTCCTTACTTCATGAAAGGACGCCGTGGAACAAGGTCACAAGCAGCTGCATCTCGAAGACGGCAGAAACGGAAAGCTAAGTTGCGGGGATTCCCCCGAGAGCCATCGCTGTCACGCTATCGTAGCTGTAACGGTTATACGAAGCCCGCATCCAACGACGCCATGACCCTTTTAAGTGACCCTGCAGACGTCCCGTGAGACTGAAGCAAAAGACAGCCTGAATATTGAAAACATGAGCTGCAGGAAGAAACGCATTCGAGTGACGTAGTGGGAAGATTATAGGCAATTCTAAAACTTGTTTTAAAGCCAACATGGGGTAGGACACAACTTCAACTCGGAATGCTATCGAATCACGTGGTACCGAAACATCGGTCAGAAATGTAATTCTTATTCTGCTATAAATTGATTTTGCACAAAGATGTGCATCATTAACGGGAATAAAACGATGGAAGATGAACCCTGTTTCATGATAATTGCATTCTACATTACCACGAGACACCAGACAGGATTTTTTGTTTTCTCTCCGTTTAGAACTTGTTCTTCGAATCAGGAATGTGGAAAGTCCCAACAACCAGGCCTAAACCTAAAGCTCTTGAAATATACAAACATCATTTTAACGTGTATAAAATATGCGAAAGGAATTAGTAATATCCTGGTTAAGAAGGATTAAACAACTTTATAGAAATTTTTAATGAAACACCTGTCAGAATTCAAAACAAAACAACTCTTTGTTTCGCAGTGTACGGTGGGAACTGACAACTGCTATATCAGATTCACTGCTGTTTTGCTTTTATTATGAGGTTTATTTTTTCATACACCGGGCATGTCACTGTGGACTGGCTTTTAAAATGTAAAACTTGAAATCAACTGATAAAAGAAACATACATGTAAAATTTCGAACCATTTAACGGATTATTGGCAAGACATCTTGTCTGTTACGTCTCCGAATTTATCAGCGTCGTTTTGCTCGCCACGAGCGTAAGCCTCAACTAGTTGGCTAACAATTCCTGATTGGCTGCAGATGGCTAACGACACATTTTACCTCATCGGTTCTGCTGTGTAATAGCGTGCGGAGTACCGCTTAAGTGTCTAAGTGAAATGCAAATATGTTTTTTTTTCATAGTGTTGGCTGGGCTGACACGGTTAACAGTTACGCTTCTTGCCTGGATGCCTGTCGCCAAGGCTGTGGGAGTGTATTAAGGGACTCGAAGAAATGAACGGCCTAAGCGACATCTTGGTGGACCTATAAGACCATCCCCACTGCTTACAAGAACCGCTGGCGTGGCGTTGTAAAGCCAGTCCTGATCTTTTTACTTTTTTCCTCAGCACTAACCCACTTTCACTCAATTCAATTTTTTTCTTCTCACTTCGTATAGCAAAGTCCCACACACACAGTGATAACGATGTTCTGATGCCATCTGATACCGATACTGAAGTCTGCAATAATACGCATTCAGTTCCAACATTGTTCCATATTTAAAGCTGTTTTTATACAATAAATATAATGAATGTTTATGGATTTTGTATTATGAATACGTGTTTTGCTAGTTGATACTGGCATTAAAATACGTATGTCATGTATTAACAATAACCATCATAAAATAATAATAGTAATAACAATAAGTATAGATCGCACAGTTTTATACTTTTGTTTGTTGCTGGTTTCGTCCTAAACAATCACAATAATTTTTATCAGAAACCTAGAAATATCAATAAACCGAATATGGCTGTCTTTTCGGTTGTAGCACCGTATAGACTGGTAAGCTTCTATCAGCTTGAATATGGCTGTTTTCTGGGTTGTTGCACAGTGTGCAACGTCGGTAAACTTCTACCAGACTGCACGGCACAACAACTCAGAAGACAGCCATCTTTAGACTCACCGCCGTGAAAACCTCAAATCCTACTTATCAAAGAACCCATACACACACAGCTTAAAGTATCAGTAATAATAAACCAATTTTCTCTAGACCGTAAATATTTAAATTACATTCCATTGAAGATATTTCTATTTTACATAAAAAGTATTAACACACAACAATTATTTGTATTATATATAATACCATCTTTAAGTAATTCAATATGCAAATTTTTAAAATAACTTTATACAGCCCGTGCTTCCCGTACAGAACATTGAGAAAATCACACCGTAGTAATTACTTCATTCAACCTAAAAACGTCAATGTCGTTCTTACCACAGTCCATTAAGAATGTTTCTGATGCTTGTGTAGAACTACCCACTGGAACGCGACTGTCTGTATGTTTTTTCTCATTTCAGCATCGCCGTTACCATGACTACCACGATGTTATCTGCAGTCTTGACACTACAGTCTGCTGATCAATGATGCGTCCCTTAACACCCATCCATAGCCTGGCGTCGTACACAACAAAATAACTCAACGATCACGCTAACGACCATAACAGCTGTCGAATAAAGCCAATGAAGTGACTGGATGGTTAACTATTAATCTACAGAACTTCTCGGATGAGGAACCGACTATTACAAGGCCTCTACAAACTTCACGAGACTCTGACCGCCACTGCGTTCGGAAGTTTATAAAGTTGCGGTAGGTGCTGAGTTTGTCACTGACATACGAGTCTATTTCTAGGAAGTTAATTGATGATAATTAAAAAGAGGTTTAATGCATAAATTCAATTTCAAATTTACGGAAATAAATAACTGGGCATTAAACAAAACTAAGCATTTATGTGGAAGGTAAACAGGGAGGCACAGTCACAGATAGGAAGGTAAAACAGATTGAATCATTGAGAAATATCGTGTCATGGGGAGATGACGTCTTGTGGAATGTTGCGTCATGCATTATGGTAGAAAATTACCGACTACAAGACACGGCAACCTAGAAGGCAGTTGTCTTCATACTCACTGCCGTGAGACCCTGAAATCTCAACTCGTAAGTTTCCTCCCGGGAATCAAATCTCAGTCAATAATTCCGTAAATACACTATGTAATGATTATCATAAGCCCAAAATTCCTGTATTAAACTGCTTACTCTTTGTGACTCGCAGATCCCCGTTAAAGAATTATACCTAAACGATATTTTCATAGAATTACTTCCAAACCGGATCAGTCCTACATTTTGCTGATAAAGAAAGAAATATTTATTGCATTGTATACGAAATTATATAGAGTCTGGGTCATATTGTCTTAAACGAAGGTTTTCTCCAGTGCTGAAAGAGGAAGTAATGGGCTTGTTTGTTCATGTATTAACTGCGTTCCGTATGAAAGGTACACAGTAAGTCACATTTCCAATGCGACCATCTTTCGTGTGCCGTCCTATCAAAAGAAGTTCTCCTCAAACATCTCGTTTTTCAAAACAAACTTTCGGCGTAAGCAGATAGGAGAGATTCTGCTTCTTTCTTTTTCCCCTCACTGCTAAAAAATCTCACAGAAAGAGTGAGGCAGGCTTATGTCAGAATTCAGCTGACAGCTTCGATGGCTTTTTAATGTGCTGGATTGATGTGTTCCTTCAAGTAACCTACTTTTATATACAGATAAATTCCAGGTAATGTCTCAGGCAAATAACCCAAATGTCTATGATATTCAGATCACATTTCACAAATTTCACATGAATATTTCATCATTTCCCAAACAATCCAACAGTCATTAGCTATGAATGCAGAGGTTCGCAGAAATTTCTTATTTTTTACTCTGAGGGAAAGGATAAAAGTCTGTTCCGACATCAATCCAACCTTTATGACTTATATTTCTTCTTTTGTGTTAAAGATAAATCAAAATTTATTTGTATAAGACTGTTGTTACTTTTAGCATTCTATTTAAACGTTATGTCAACTTCTGTTTCAGTGAGTTTGTCTCATATAGCGACTTTATGTAAGTTTCCCATTACATTTTCCACACTATCCGAACGAACGCATTGATTAATAAGTTTTAAAAATATAATTTGAACATTTCGAGCTTACTTCGTTCTTCCTTATTAAAACATACATTTAAATTACATACAAAGAAATTGCATAGAAACTTCCAGTACTTCAATAAAATTAATTTTTGTCTCTGTTTAGGGCATCAAATATACTTCTATCTAAATGTAACTGTTAAATGATTATCCATAATAATATAATATATGACTTTTAATATCATATGGATACGATAACTATGTATAAGAATCTGATTTTGTAGTGAATTGTAAAACTAAAATCTAGTTACATCGTAGTGTCAATGACTCGAATTATAATAAATCGCCAACTTCATAACTGCCCGAAGAAATAACTTACATCTGCATAAAAATAAACATAATGTTTCACTTAAAAGTTTTGTAATTACAATATAGAAATATTATTATGTCATACGTGAACTGTAACTTATTAAATAATAATTCACAAACTAGTCAATTAATGAAACCCCTTCTTTAACAGATGATTCTTAATCTGATCAAAAAATTCGCATACTTTATAGAATCGCAAGATCATCGCTGAGCCCTGTCTGTGCCAGGTGAATCCAGCTGCACCTTACACAATTTTTCTCTAGCGTCCATTTCATTCGTCATATGCCACCCAGAGCCACTGCTGGGAAATTAGTCCTGGCTTCCTTGACTGCAGCCTGCCACTTTATTGATTGTACTCTTGGTAACTTGAGGGTGGCTAGTGAAGCGTGTTATAGGATGTCATCAAATATTCTCCTCAGGCAGGGGCACGCATCTTGGTTTAAACGACACAAAGAATGAAAGCCAACTCATTCACTTTAAGTGTTGGCGACAACGCAAAAGTTTCATTTCATCAGAATCCAGTACTGTAACATTTCATTTTTTCCCAAAGAAAATATGAGGACGAAATTCCTGTTATTATATACACCCAAGAGGACGAGTGCTACAATATCGCTAACTCTTCGTTCTGATAATATTTTCGGTTGGCACGAATTCATACTATTGTGTCATAAAATGTTACTTTGTCAAATAGAGATAAATAATAAGGTTTTAATGGCGATTTGAGAAAGAAACAGACACGTATTTGTGATTTTGATAATTGAATGGCTTTCATATTTTTTTAGTAAATACGGTTAAAAAAACCACCTAAAAGTAACATTGTACTTACTGAGACAAATTACGTTTTATTTTATTTTGTTAAACATTAGACCTATTGTTACATGGACAAATAAGTACGAAATAAAATGTACGGGTCGTGATGATATTGATATTATACATCACAATGTACAAAGCATCCAAAACAAGATCTTATTGGCAATCTTAGAATACTTTTACAGGTGCAAATATGCAGTCTCCACATGTCGGGTTCATTTCATACACTCCGTGCAAAAACTATAAAACATATTACATTAAGTTTCTTTGGAATGTTATTACCAAATAATCAGAACAAACAAAATTTGGGGCTAGGAGTTGTCGAGAAAATTAGATTCCGAACCATGTCGGTCTGTCAATATTGCCACAAGGCAAAAATTAAATAAAGACGACTACGGTCTTTTCAGCGTCTAGCTCACATTCTGATAAGATTTGAAAAATGCTAATCACCTTACTACTGGTTATGTCTAACATTTAAGGTGAAACAAAAGATCTCCTGGGGCATAAGAACCGCATAAAAAGTTTTAAGTAAGTGGTTAAGTATACGTTCCAGCCGCTTTACTAGGTTTTAACGGCTGGGAAAATTTGGATTGTTATGACAACGCCTTCAACTTTTGGGAAGTAACCGACGTGTCGGAGGAGCACAGCGCTTCGATTCCCAGAACAATACGTTTCTGTGAAATTATCGTAACCACCGAAAAGATCAAAATCCACTTGACGTCTTTTTAGGATTATCAACTGTGAAACAGATCGAATAGGCCGTGTGTAACTTCAAATAAAAGACCTAACAAGAACGTCTTGTCTAAAAAAAAAACGTTATTCAAACCAGGCTGGAAATGTTACCAAGCTCTGTGGTTCATAACACTGAGAAGGTTAATAATACTGCCATTTTAAAAACACAGAAAGGTCATGTGACATTAAGTAGGCAGAGCATAGCAATATGTTCAAACATGATCGCACTGCATGGGGCGGGCTATAAGCCAGTCGATTTATATTGATTCAGCAGAACGTCTGGTTATACAACCCCACAATTTAGTTTATTACACATAGACATCACCGCCCTCACAGTGAAGATAACCGCTGGCCTTTGTCGAAATATAAGGAGAAATTGTCCTAAAAAGGAAAGAAAATAAGTGACTGAAATCTGCTGACATGTCAAGAAGTGTTGAGAAAATCTTCTTGCACCGCACTGATTTCGAGAGGACGTAATACATCAGCGCAGTAACCATTCTAATGTCTTCAGTTCCTTTGTGTTCCAACAACACGTGCTTGCTGCTCGTAATAATATTCCACGACAAATTTCGAAGAACTCAGAATATATTTAATTTTACAAGACAACCACAAGCTGCAGGAAGATTTAATCTTAAACATTTACGTTGAGCTCCAACGAATGACTTAGTACTTAACAGTATCAATATCTTAATATCATAATAATATAAAAACATATTAATCCGTTCCATGTGATTTTTTACGCAACTACCTTCCTCCTTCAATACAGAAACATGACAATATCCACCGTCGACTGATGAAACGTCAGTCAACTTTAATTTCCCTGTTGCGAAGGGATTCCTTTCATTGATTTCAAATACTGCATGAATTCAAATGATAAGGCTCACCACACAGTGCTAAATTACTTGTTTTACCGTAAACATTCAAGCAAGAATATTTCTCAACAATACCGGTCACATATTTGTGACTTCAAAATGAAGAAGTTTAATTTTCACAGTGTGCCTGTCTAAAAGAAAAAAATTAATAATAAGGTAATTAAATTAATCACAAAATATATTCGTGGAACGGAATTTTACAAAGACCAGTACAAATTTTCAAGTTTATTAGCAGGAAGTGGTAGATAAGGCACACAGTCCGGAAGGCCCAAGTCCTTCTTGAGAAGCTAGTTTCGGCCGGTCAAGTAATTCAGCAGTATTATTGAAACGGAAGGTTTATTATCCTGTCCATAAAGTCTGTTATTGGTGTCTCATCGTAAAACAGATTAATTCAAGCCACATTTATTTATGAATTATTTTAATATTATTGTAAATTCTACGCCTGAACCTCCTAAGTGGTCTCGAACTTTCAGGTTTTCCGATAAAAATGTTTATAAGCATTTGTAATTTCCTAAGCGTGCCACAAGGCTTTTCCTTAAATCTTGGAAAGTTTAGACACCCCTTAAGAAGTAGGAAAATATTCTTCAAAAGACCTTGAAAAGGCATGAAAAATGTAATTATTAAACTTGTTATAAGAAGATAGCCAAATAAGGATAGAAAATTTAAGCTGGCACTATTTGACAAGGAATACGTCGTTTCTTACTCTAGATTAAGCATGGACGGCAAAATCTCCTGCGAGACAAACAATTGCCTGTCACTCACGGTGTCACTTCCACTGACGTCACTGCGCCTGTAAGCCGAGGGTAAACAGAACAACTTTTTGTGCAACCCCTCCATCTAAATAAAACGCCAAGTTACAATAAATTACATACTGAACACATTCCTCTTCTGTCATTAAGTTGAACGTGAAAAAGAGAGTCATATTTTATATACAAAATCATAAACGTTCTCTTCTAAGCCATTATTACAGAAAAATACCAATTATAGCAAATTCCCAAAGGCATATGAAGTACCCTGCTTAAATAAATTGCATAATGACGATTCTGAGTTATTTCTTTGTTTAGATAAATGTCTCATCTTTTTGAGTGTTTAGTGTGCTGGAGTAATATTAATTATTATTATTATTACAGTGTCATCTGCCGATAGTTATTCGGACTGCAATGCCTACATATCAAGAGACTTTATTTAAAGTAGATTCAGACAACATTCTTCTGCCCCTGTGACAGTAAAAGACATCTATACAATACTTACAAACTAGTATTCTGGTCTTTATTATAATTTAACGGTTTGTTGCGAAATAGATGGAGGACTACGTCTTCGTAGACATGTGAAAAATAAGTTACGGGTAAAACTTGTCTCGCTGTAAAAGAGGATCATAAATTGCGGGCGTCTGAGAACAAAATACCGAGGACAGTGGAAATCATAAGAGCCCAGAAATGAACCCTATATCATCGAGTATAGATACCGAAAGATAATCAGTCGTCAATCCTCTGAGATTTGTGTGTCGTATTCATACATAAATTAAATCCAAACTAAGATTTATTCATTCTTTGATCATTTAACGACTATTTTCAAGCAATTAAAGTGTTTTGCAGGTACTATTATTCCCAGAACTGGGACGAGCACCGTCACGGTGTCTAGCCATTACCACTGCACGTTCGACGGTATAACCTGCTTCTGCGTTTACGACTACCAGCAACGCCACCTGCAGCCATATACGATGGCGTACAGCGCTGCACCATAATGCAGCAGAGCAGAACACGGTATTAATAATATCTTTCTGTTATTGGCGAGCAGGTCTACAGAAACTAATAGTTAATGTCTACACCACGAGTTTGTCTGAAGCGGAGAGAGATTTGTAGACTGTAGCACAGGTGGATTGGGGACATATGGTGCATTGAAGGTTACGTATTCTCTCTGCCACACACACATATATTTATACAACATATAACACCGTGGTAGTACATAGTGTGTCCCAGAAGTCCAGGACCATATGTAAGCATGTAAAGGAAGAAAATAGTTGAAAATCTTGTGTTTCCAATCTCAAGACATTTTTACCTAGGACGAACGTTACGGTGCGTCACTCTACATATGATTATAGTAAAAAAAAATACGACGGTGTTGTCGCGTTGACATGACAGTTCGCCGGTCGTTATTATTTTGCTGGTTTCGTTCATTTCATGTTTCTTGTTGTACCTGTGTCTTATTCACTGTTGCTATCCCCAACTACGGAAAAAACCTCTCCTCTCCTGTCACTGTCATGTCATTCTTGTCGACACTGACCAACATCGTCGTAACTTTTAACTACTGATAACGTAAAGACTGCGCCCTTGTAACGGATCGTCCAACGTAAAAATTTTCAATTCAGACTCCTAACACATGATTTCCAATAATATTTCTCTCTTTATGCTTTTCTGCATTTTGCTATGCCATCGAGTTAGCCTATGGCCTCAGGCTTCCGGGACCACTCTATATCACGGAAGAACAGAACGGCATCCCTTGGTCATATACGCTCATCGTATAAATTTCAAAATTATCCTACCATCCAGATCTCGATCTGCAATGCGAGCGATTCGAATAAATTTGAATCTATAAACAAGTCAAGAGGGCAAAAACAGGAAGGAAGGAATAAAACGCAAACGTGTTTGATGGAGAAAGAAAACAAAAAAATTGAGAAGAAAGAAAAATGAGAGCAAAATGAAGACTAGAAAGAGAGAAAAAAAGATAAGATAAATAAAAGTTTTGCACGTATATTATTTATTTTCGCACGCAATCCTATATGCCTAGCTCTACTGGTTAATTAGTTTCCGCCATCAAACCAAAATCTATACACAGATTTTGCGTGCCCGCCATGTTTTTATTTTATTTAAAAAAAAAAATATCTCAACCGAAGCTGCTCTTTTATCACACCAAATTTCAGACTGAGGAGTGATAATTTTTGTGCCATCTTTTAAGTTCACACGACCGCCATGCACTTATGATAGGAAATTCAACAATAGAAACGTGAATTGTCTTTGGTTGTGTAATGTTTATACAAAATTTCATGAATATCTGTCAACTGATTTAGTAGTAGGGGTGTTCGACACACTAACATAATGTCGTTAGTCATTCCCTGTAAAATAATATTCACTGGAAAGATATCATAATAAAGCTATGCAATAAATGGATGTTTTGGAAGACATCGAACGTTGTATTTGGAGTCGTCCTTTTTTGCTTTTAACCACCGACTGTTGAGTGGGCTGAGTGGGGGGGGGGCGCATGTTGACACTGAAAAGCTGGCAGCATCCCCTCACAGAACTCCAAGCAAAGCAACATGTTTATTAATTGCATGTTTATGTTGGAGCATGTCAGCAAATGCTTTGTTGGTTGCAGAGAACAGGGGCGGACATTCAGAAATTCTGGAACTGTAGTTGTTCGTCATATTTAGACTGTTTTGTTTAATGAACGTGAGTGAGCAGACTCGCGGGGTTCGTGTTGTAAAACACACGGTAATACGGGCATTTACAAGGGCAGAAATGAAAGCCAATTTGTGTTCCTACAGTATATAAACAAGATTAAGACCTTGTGTGGGCAAGCCGAACGTCGCATGATAATTTTCTTGTACTTAAAATGCTTGAAAGGACGAAAACAAAGACAAACATATAAAGGAAGGAAAGTAAAAGGAAATAAATCCGCAAAACACGTTAGAAGACTTAGCACTGTTCTTTGCTTCTGTAAGTCATGAAAAGAGCACAATAATTTTGTACCAAAATGTCTGTCCATTTACTACTCTTTACGTGCGATAACTGGTCATTATTTCTGTTGTTTATCCGACGATACATTTTTATTTACATAAATCTTGTAGCGTCAAATGGTGAGATGATAATAAAATGTTACGGAAAGAATCAATTACGGGCTGTCTTAATGCATGGAGGAATAAAAACTCCAACAAGATGGTTTAGCTGCGGCTCGGGACCTCCCGAATACGAAGAGGAGCGCAACATGTTAGGTTCGCATAATGGACCAATAAAGACGCCTCGATAGACGCGTACATTCGGACATGCGTCCTGATGAGCTAGGCTTTACAAACCTGCGTCGAGGCAGACATTTCTGCTGTTTAAATACACAGGGAAGTACTTTGTCAATGGAAACTTTGTTACCCACAGGGTCTAATTCCGATAAACACAACAACCATAACAAGATAATGATGATAATGATAATAATAACAACAAAACAATTATAGTGTGAACAGGGTGCTAAGGAGAATATTTTATCTAGGGTAAAGGTAAGAGCAGTAGACTAGAAGAAACCGCAAGAAAATCTTCATTATTTGTACTGTTCACTAAATATTATTAGGTGATTAAATGTTGGAGCGTGAGATGGACAGAACATACAGCACACATGGAAGAAAACAGTAAGGCATACTACATTTTATTCGGAAAACATGAAGGGAAGAGATCTAGTAGTAGATGGTAAGATGAACTCGGCGGGTCATCGCTCAAATAATGCGAGTAAGAACAAGTACTGGTGTGTTTAAACTTGTTAAGCCAGCATGTAAGACACTGCCGTCATAATGTCTAGCATTGTGAAAATGTCTAAGCAAATATGAAATCAAAAATATTCGTCTATATAAATAATATTTAAGAATTCGGCCCGTACCGCAAAGAAGGCGGAGAACTTCACCATTTATAAGATCCATTTGTTGACTTTGATTAAGTAAATAATTACTGTTTACACTAAGAATCATATAAAACATTCATAAAAACGCACTTATTGATTGTAAAAGTAGAAGACATATATTTATATTTGCAACAAGGCATTAAAGGGATAACACTCACTGTTTGGTGGGATACAAATGCAGGCCTAAAATCCACAATAGGAAGTGAACCAGTGATGAAGCCGAGTCAGATAGTCCATACAATATTAAACTTCGCAGAGGGGCATTTGATGCAATTATCAAAACAAAGGGAGCGACTGGAAGCCACGAAAATGAAGACACGAAATTGACACAAATCTCGTTTCTCTTCTCACGGGGGTTGTCACTAGTTAAGCTTATTAAAGTAAAGTCCTGCCCGCTCATATGCATGATATTCGCGCTCGCTCACGCACGCACACACACACATACAATTTCACAGTTTGTGGTCAGGGGTGTGGTGTTGATACGTTGTCAGATCTTTTGAACAAACAGTTCGGCCTATTTTAAGGATGAGGGTATTCAAAACTAACACGTACGGTATAATCATGTGGCAACACAGGCGAAACCAATCAAATCCGTCGCACATTATGTACCTTGGAAAGTGGGCAGATTAGCTCCGTGATTCACAAACCTGTTCTCGGTTTAACTACACGGAAATATTTTTGCCTTTTGTTTAACATTTATAAAGTATCGTTCTATAGATGTTAAAGATGAATACAAATAAGTTAATACTGTACTTAATTCATTGTGTAGGTATCTTGGCATTTTTACTAACTGTTCGTGCATTTTTTACATAAATGTTTTTCAATCCCAGTTTTGTGTACCACTTGAAAAAAGATTACGGGCCACTAGTAGTCCGCAGACCACGCTTTGGGGTTCCCTACTAGAGCTACAATTATTATACACAGCGAAAAAACATGTTTTACAAAATTACGAGAATAAGAATGTGTTCTATTCAACGAAGCTGTCAGCAGACCGCATACAGAGTATTAGTCATAATTCATTCGGCCGCAATATGGAAAAAATACAAATTCTGACTGCTGTTCTTAGGATATTATGACACGCATTAAATTGAAGCTAAAGCTAGACTCGATGTTCTATATATTGGCTTATCCACTTACAAGTATTGTAAATGATAATAATATACAAAGGCAATACGAACAAAGCCTGCATTTGTTTTAAAATTACGACTTTCTTTACAAGTTCTCTATATGATGTACTATAAGATAGTATAAATTAATAAAATCCACTGATTTTAATAATATCTGGACACCTTAGTGGGTGGGACTGAATTCCTTGCCGTTTCCGACCCGCCGGTCGCATTTTGGCCATCCTTGGTTGTAAATGGGTAAGCTTCTTCTGACATGTAGACTCACTCCGGACCGTCGTCACCCTTTAGCACCAAAGATACATTGCTGAGGTTTCACGTACCTTCAGACTTAACTACAAAAAGACAGTTCCGGTGCGCTAATTCTGGCGTCGGTTTATGGCCGTCTTCCCTTATGAACTACTTCAAGTGACAGCTACAACCACGGTTTCCATTATTCCAACGTCATATCGATTTAATTGCAGTTTTTATTATCGAACATACACAGGGACTACGTTAGAAGTTGGTAAAGACCTGGGTTCAGGAATAAACGCAGAGAATTCGCCGTGTAATCAACAGAATCTAAATGTAAAGGCAGTTAATAAACCGTCAAAAATGTGACAAAATTCAAATGTCTGGGGCCGGTAGTAACAAGTCGAACTTATTGTCACGCATATGCGGGGTAAGTCTGTTACAAATTTGTCATAATATATGATATTCTTGCCCAACATATAGAAAGCCTAAAAATTAAAATATCTTTATACACAATTACAATTTAAGCTGATTGTTATGTGGGTGTAAAATCAGATCTCTTATGATAAGTAAACAACATACTGAGAGAGCTCGGCGTTTAGAACAATATATTGACCTATGGGACAGAATACAACAGAAAGATGGCGCTAGTGATGGTACAGGAGGCTGGATGAAATTACACAATGAGGAGCTTCATAATTCGTAATCATCATGATATGTAGGACCACTGCCACCGGGTAAAAACCCATTTGCAGTCAAATAAATAATTAAAATTAATTAATTGATTAAATAAAATCATTGATTGGCTAATGGTCATTTTATAGTGAAATTTTCTCGTCTATCACCGACTGTCCTAAACGAGATTATTCCGAGTCCTGTTGGCAAAACTAAGGGATGGTATCTTGAAACTGGTTACGACCGCTTCCTTTTAAATTATTTAGATTTTATCTAATATCATTTGACTCTCAATAACTTCTGCAGTTGACATGGTGCCATAGCATAGATTCATCCTTTAATATACAGTGAATTCACCGAATAAAATTGAACGCAACTATCACCTTCCGGCTCCTGGCAGGAAAAGAATGATTCACCGCCAAGCGCTCTGAGGTTTCCGTGATATGAACAAAGTATCGTTCCATAAAGCCGGTAATACTAACTTACCTATATTATAGAAGTTCCTGTCGGGAACCTGGACGTGGTAGTTGGTTCAACTTTATCAGTGAACGCACTGGAAATCATTTGCGTGTGGGTGTCAAGCAGAATCCATTTTAATCGTCTCTGCGAAAAAGTTTCTTCGTGTGAAAAGGTAATGACGAATGAGTTTTATACGCGGGGGAAACAGAGCGACCTGATGCAGCAAGTCAACAAACAAGCTACGGATAAACTAAATTTCATTACATCACAGGTGGACGTACTGGAAAACCTCACTGTATGTTGCAGGGATCAGTGGAATTAACTCGGTGGTTGGTGCAAAGTGCTTTCACACGCAACTTTCTAGATACTTTCTGTTCAAGACTAGTTCTACTGCAGTAAGAAAAATGGCGGCAGACATTTGTTCGTTTGTATGCGAGCTTAGAAGCGATCCAGCTTCCAAGTCTATTTGCGCCTATTTGTTCTTTGAGTTAAAAAAACAGCCATGCTACAAAAAAGTGATGTACATCGACGTCGGCAGAGTAGCTATGCTTAGTAAGACGTCCTTAAGTACCGTAAAGCTTTTAACGTTCAAGGTTCTTGAGTTCAAATCACGTACAATGCGTGGGCCGTATGTTTAAGAAGTTTCCACAGAACAATAAGAAGAAACTCGAAACAAAAAAAGCTTTAAAACACATCTAAAATTGTATGTAGGGATAGCAGGCCACAGCCTATGTCGAAGTAAGCTGAGAAAAGTGGACAATAAATCGATCGGACAAGAATATCGAAACCCCTGAAATTAGTTGCTGGACATAACTCTCCAGTTTTTAAGAGAAATGCAAAGATTTGAAATCATTTAAGTACGCCATATCTATGAACTGAATGACGGAATAGGAAAGCAAGAGAGAAAAGTGTGTGAACACATTGTAAGAATACGCGAAAATAGACTTACAAAGATACTTAAATTACAAAATCTAATAACATAGACACAAGACAAAATGGAAAGTTTGTAACGACGCTTTCCAGCTGCACAGATAGTGTAGTGTGCAAGGTAGGATTGATTATGAAATGGAAAAGATATGGAAAGACGACGTCAAAGCATATTTTAAGGTGCTATGCCAGTATTCGAGCAACGAAGCTGAAAACAACCACGAAGTACCTTACTTAGGATACTTTGTAGGCGAGCTAAGAACCGGATCTGCCTAATCTACCTAAGAGGTACTAGGCATGAAAATGGTTGTCTTCTGTGTTGTTCCGTATTGCAGCCTGGTAAAAGTTTACCGACGTTTCTGATGATGGAGGCAGCAAACATCGGTGAACTTCTACCAGACTGCACGACGGAGCAACACAGAAGACAGACATCTTTGAAATCGCCGCAAATCCTACAGGTACTAGGTATGATTCACACATTCTTACATCGGTACGTGTAGGAAATGGGAGATCAGCTTCACGGTCCGATCGTTTTGACGGTGGGTGGACCCCATAGATGGTCACAAATATATAATTTTTCTTCTTAAAGTTTGAAGGTTTTTAACGATAGCGCATCACAGTGCGCTGAACCGTCCTTTTGGACAGCGTCCATCTTCCAAATATTTTAAGACCGCAGTTTTCGGAAGCTCGATTCTGCTTCCGTCATATGGTCAAAAAGGGGAGATAAAGACAAATAAAACCTATTTGTTAGACGCCCCGAGGCTATCTCGAACAGGGGAATCAACAGACCGGTTCATCTGTTCTTCTCCCCACTTTTATCCGATGACATCAGCACCCTCCAGCTTCCGAAACATAATGTTACAGTTATATAATATTCAAACGATGGGCCGAGTCCAAAGGAACGGTTTATCCATTATCTTCCTCGTGTTCCGTTACACACTTATTAATTGGAAGGTGGACACAGCGATGCGAGCAATGTGTGTACATGACAATCGTAAGGTTTCAATAATTGGTTTTCAGGTTTGGAGCAACTTTAAAGGCACTTTATAGGATACGCGGAAGAAACAAGCCGTCAAGAGAACACGTGGAGTACAGTTCAAGATGCCTGCGTCGCGATCCGAGCAGCTCCTAGAATCTTCTGACGTCTTCGGTGAACATTCGTCTCCCGTACAGAAACTTCAAGCACCCGGGGAACAATTTAACAGTTTGCGTGCATTAAAGAACACAGTTTTTGATTTTATTAAGCCAATCAACTCCCTACTTCCTCTTCTCTTCCTATCTTTCCTCCCTACTCACTTCACGTTAACGATGCTCTTTTATACTACGTTTTGGTACGCTAAGCGCAGCAGATAACATTTAATTATGCGACTTTATGTTGTATTACATGCTGCGAAGTGCTAGAGACACTCTTTGTAATGCAAATAAAACGTGCCACTTAATTAACAGCTGCTTAATTGTTAATAACACATGTAAATCCGTCTATTTTACGTAACTCCTACAAAGAATCTTCATAACGGCTGTATCTCATACGTCTCTTGGACTCTTTCATTCGTCGGATACAAAAACACGTTTTCCATTTGAAGACATTATACAGCGATAAATATGACTGAAAAATGATACTGAGTCGTGAACAAAGATTTATGAGGGAGAAGTACAGACATTTTTGAAGGTGTTATCTTGGTAGGCTACTCTTGCCCATGAAGCTGAGGAAACCCACGGCAAAACCCAAACCGGATAGCCGGTAGCCTAAATGATGTTCGAATCAGACTGTTATCAAGTACGAGTGTGGATTTCCACCTTCTTATCAGTCTATTTAGTCCGAGTCCATAAACACCTTTACTTATTTCCGACCATATATTGGCAGACTAATGAAATGCCCTCTACACCTGCACCGTTTAATCCATATGCCCACTTAGAATTCTTTAGCCCCAATTATAAGGATGTTCCATGTAACACCTCATCTGATGAATGGGCCGTGAAGACTACTGGATGGACTTGTCAGTGGAATTCCAAATTATTTTCTCAACTGCCTGAACGGGGTGGAAGGCACTCGAACAATGGAGCACTCGAGCCTCGCCGTTCCATTGTGTAGGGTCGGCAAGTGACAACCACTCAGTTTGACGTAACAATGTTCCACAATGGCGAAGACGTCAACACTTTCACATTGCAGCCCTTCCATACCTAACAGCCACCCAATTCCACCCCACTCTTCAACTGGCTTCTACAAACAAGGATTGGCAGAAGTCTTTCAAGGTATACGAGCAACTTTTCATTCTTCTCTAAGTAGTTACATGTAGGCTACACCACAGCGTCCTAATTTTAGTATACTGGTGCCATATTTTCTCACGACTTCAGAAAAGTGGAGTCTGGTGCCTGTTAAAAACATGGTGTAGACATACTTCTGTGAAACTTAATCTCACTACAGAAGTAATGCGTGACGCTCTAGTGTCACATAAAGAGTACTGCCTGGCTAACATAAGTTTGCAGACGTTTCAGGGACGCTTCCTGCCTCCATAATTAGGTCTCATCGCCCTGATAATGGAGGCAGTAATCATGTCTGCAACGTAGGCAAACTTCTATCAGACTACACGGCGGTACAACCCAGAAGACAGCCATCTTCATAATCGCCGTCATAAGAACTTGAAATCTCGCGTATTATTCTGTTTTACCAAGATACTACCACGTAGCAAAGTTTTTGAGAAGCTAAAAGTCGCTCAACGGGTCAAGATATTTTGCGCCTGTATGGAAACAAAAAGTTCATTACCGTGTTAAAAAGAGCATAGGTCAAAAACTGTTAATATTCCATTTAATTTCTTCTGATTTTACGGAATATTTCTTACGACATAATTTAGAGGAATGTTTAAATGAATGACAATAAAGTATGAAAAAAGAAATTTGAAGTAGTGAAAGAGCTAAAGATATGGAAAAAAGCCTTTAGAGAGACGGTGTGTCAGTAACCCGCTGTCATTATTATTTATATTGGTGTAATGGGGTGAGACGTTTTTTCTGTAAAACTAGTCCGCTAACGGGCCTATTGTCCTCGACCCAGACGGTACATTAGTCAATACGGGGCTGCAGTGGAACTTTTCAGACGGGAAAACGGAAGGAAAGAGGAAGAATGTCTTGTCTTAGTGCTACCATGTCTACCACTAAGCTCACGCGGACTGCCCCAGATGCAGACCTGGGCCACAGCGATGTTAAATCGGCGACTAACCGCCTGAGTTATAACACGGCTCAATTAGCTGTTACATTACACCTAGTGAATTCCTGAGGCATGCAGTGCCTACCTTGGTGTAGACCCCGGCGCTTGAAAGTTCGTTCTCGATGACCATCACGATGATCCCGAACATGCCCATAACCAGAGCGTAGTCGCTGATACGCTTCCTCTTCTCGAAGAGCGCCTTCCGTCTGCCCAGCCTGTAGCCCACGTTGGGCTTGTGTTTGCCGCCCGCCCCACCAGCGCCGCCGCTCTCGATGGACGCGTTCTTACAGAGTCCGCCGCCCAGACTTCGCTCCTCCGTGTAGCGTGGGTACTCGGAGTGTACTCCGACCAGCGCTATTCCCGCCTCTTCCGTGACCCCCGGCCCGGCCACGTCTTTCCCCGACTGCAGGCCCTTCATAGCAGCCGGGATAGACAGCGTGGACACAGGCTTCCGCAGCTGCAAGCACAACCGAGGGAAACGACAAGTCAGTCGGTGCAAAGCGCATCGGTGGTACAGCGGAAACTTCGTGTTACATCAAGTACGGATCCTTACAATCTTTGCTGCTAACAAGTTGCACTCCCTTCTGGGTTGTTAGTCTGGTAGAAATTTTAAGGCTTTTCAGAAATTCTTGCTGTCTCCGTCATCAGGCCCCATCGTCCTGATGATGGATGTAGGAAGCACCTCTGAAACCAGACTACACGGCTCAATAACCCATAAGACAGCCATGACAATACTCGCAGACACAAGAACCAGAAATCTCACAAATTATACCCATAACAAATGTAAGGTTGTTCTGTGTTCGGGAAGTCCAACACACCCTTCCGGTTTTTCCTACAAGTCCATGAAGTAGAGCTCATGTTGAGAAATTAAAATCACTCTGATTTTTAACATGATGACTGTGGAAATGTATCGCTTACATATTTGGAACAGATGATGAACGCTATAAATGGAAGCGACAGGTTCCTCCGAAACGTTGGAAACAATCTACAAGTCTACACGGCATCACAACGAAGAAAGTTATAATCGACATCTTCACAGACTTTACAACTTCAGATCTGAGGTGGTCAAGAAGTTCTCCGCCATTTTGGAATCGGGACATTCATTGCCGTCTCCACAAGAACCCGTGAATGGTTCCGATCCTGAACCAGGTGATTCCAGTTCAAAAACCATATTGCTCTGTGAACCATTTTAATATTATACTTCTGTTGCTTGGCAATATAAACGAATATTACATTATATATGGAACTTTAAACGCGATTAGATTGTTTCATTTTCGCTTCTAAAGACGCCATTATTAATTAAATATCGGTAACAGTGCCGTCTGAGGACACAAGGTACGGGAATAAAAATAAACAACTCTGAAGTAAACAAAGTTAGCCCTTTGTACAATTATCACATTGCAGACGTGCTAGAGTGCGTAAAGAAATATATTCTCTGAACGCGTTGGTAGACGAAAGAAGGGAGTAACGAGCTTCATGTTTCGTCTTTTTTTATTCACGAGTACAAACATGTGAATGAAAAACAACGCTCTGAAGTGCCTCAGAAAATAAACCTTTACGTGGTTTTCATAAGGAAGCGTAGGGAGAATGCAACCTTAGATTTTAAATGTTAATTTAGAATAGTGGTTTCCAAAATGTCTTCGTTCGGGACTCCCTTGATGTGCATAAAAGCTATTAGCTTGTCAAGAAGAACATGTTCAACAATGTCAACAGCAGAAGGGCCTAAAATGCAATTCCACGAAAAATCTCGGTCAATACAGACGGTCTCCGAGTCGAGATTTTAATCCGGGAACTCCCGAACACGAAGCAGGAGTGGTAACCACTCATTCGCGACATTCGGCTAAGATGATCTACATCTGCACAGACGGTAGAACCCGTTCAGGTTATTTGTTCGTAGGGTCAACATAATCTCCCGCTGCTATTAAATCATACATACGACTGACATCGGGGTCCATCCAGTGCAACATCAACGATTTCTCCCGGCGTCATTAAATCGTGCTGATGTGATCCGAAATTGAACTGGGTACTACATGATGCTGAATACTTTATGTCAACACAGCCATAGATCGAGTGTAAGCAACGTCAAATCACGTATCAGTTGTTCATGATTGATATATAAATTCTCCACCTGTAAATGGTTCAGGTCTCCTCTGGGAATTTGTCACAGTAAACATACAATGACACATAATCTGTAAGTGTAATTATTGTATTCCCTCTTTCCTACTCCAACCAAATCAGATGTTTCTTCCGTTTCATGCCTACCGCCATACTCACAGCCCACAACACATTTCTAACGTTACCTTCAATTATAAAATACAGAGCTTCCTTTTTGAAGCGCCTTGAGGCCGACGCACGACGCATGAGTTCGCTTCACGGCTGACACACGATTGTGAAACAACGTGGTACAGAGGAAAACATTTTACCCTCAGCTACTGTATTTAATCTGGACACAGCACAACAGTCTGCGACGCCTTTTGTATACACGTGATTAATGAAATATTTTTACATAAGTATCTGCCGCTGTATGCAGACGAAACTCTGTATATGCCTGGCTGGCTCTGACATCCATTGCAAGTCGAGCCTGAGACTTTCCGTAGGCTACAACTCTGCTAAATATGCATGTTGTTGTTTTAAAGTGTAATCCTAAACTGAATCATGTATAAGTAATGCAGGAATAACAATGTATCAGACGATGAAGCTTATTTCACTACAATAAGCAAACAACACACTGTGTTCTTAATGTATTAGCACTGTAGATATTTATTTATCTATTATCGGGGTGAACCAATCTAAGATGATGAAATGGACTGGGTAACACGCATGGGGCAGACAAGATTTGCATACATAAGTTAGTAAGTTAAACAAAATTAAATGAAGACACGTTTGCAAAATCTAAATGTAAATAACACTGAAATGGATCTTAAGGCAAATTGGTTTGAAAATGTGGACTATATTCTTGTGTCTTAGGGTAGGCTGCAGTGGGAGTCTGTTCTGAACAGTAATGGAACTTTGGATGTTGTAGAAGGTGGAAATCTCTGGACTACTGAGGGACTATTAGCTACTCAAGAAGAGATTTTCCCCAAGGAAATAGGTATTTACAGTACAAAGGCAAACAGTCTGCATCCAGCACTATTACAACTGTTCTGCTTGTTAAGGTAGAAAGTTATATTTTTCCGTAATAAATTTACACGAAGCGGAATTTGGGATAGAAACGCTCTTTTAATTTTGACATTTCAAGAGTCATTATAATGTCTAATAAATACTTCCTAAACTCATTCGCAAATTCTTATAAGCACCCAACTTTTCAGAAACGACACAGTATACGTCAAAATTTGTTAAGAGTATCGGTCACATTCTGCTGGCAACCTGACAGTCAACAATAACCATACATTTATATACAGTGACTGGGATCGGATTTGCATTGTATCTTTTACGTCGTTAATTTGTAACTAATTTGACCACACTCTCCGTGTAACGTGAGGCGTACCATAAAAATTAAAGTTCGAGAAAATGTTGATGAATTTGCATTGTTTTTAGATGCTACAGGAGACAAAAGAACGTTGTCATCGGTGTGCATCAATTATTGTGATACAGATTTACAATACTTAAAGTTTTTCTGAGATAACCTCAGATTTCCAGCTGCCGTCCTTCTGCGATTTACAACGCAAAAACACTACCGAAAATTACAAAATCTCTAATGCCTGGATATAGTTTTCATAATTTTTTGCCATAAGAAATTAAGAAAATATATTATTCTGGCGATGACAGTAGCATCAAATATCTCTGAAACGTCGGAAAACTTCTACCAGAATCTACGGCGCTACAACCCAGAAGACGACCATGTTCATCTAAATATATAGGTATATTTTGTTGCCAAACCGCTAGTTCAATTGAAGACAAACGGAACCTACGCAGAACACAAAACATGTAAACAGGTAGCAAACGTGAGACAAAAAAGATAAATGCCTACATTATGTTAACTGTATAAACTCAACTAAGGACGCTTAATAATAATATTAAAATTAATATAATAGAAATACAGTATGAATTAACTAGTTTAGCATAGCATATGATAAGACAGGTTATACTGGTGGGCTGTTGTGAACACCGAATTTTTTTTTTCAGATTTATGGAACCATATCTTGAGCCATAAACTTATTTTGTTTTAGTCCATTGATAAATGTTATCCTGCAATGTGGATCAGTACAATACTCTCTCAGAGCCGGAAGTTACATGTGCCTCTTCCAGGATCTGAAATCTGGTGCGGAGTTGGAAGCCGTCACGAGAGTGGACAACTGGGAGACGTGAAGCTTCACTCCAGGAAATGAGATTTGTGCTGAGACACAAAATTATGTTCTGCTGTGTTCTTGCAGCTCAGAATTTCAGTGCTACGACTTCAGACATCAGAATAAGCCAAGGCTTGAGAACGGCGACACTGAAAATGAGTACTGTCCGGTTTTCCGGTATTTACGGTGTCCAAAACTGCAGAATATATTAACAAACAAAGGAAAACGGGAGCCGGAACTGAATGAGGTAATGAAGACAGATTAAAGTGAATATAGCAAACAAGTATAAAATAAATTCAAATAACTTGCATAAAGCAAAGTAAAGGATAGGAAATAACGTAAAATATACGCAATTAATCTTAGGTTGGATATCTAAGTTAATGTGAAATGTAAAGAAATTTCTGATAGACCATAGGCTAGGGGTACAGTTTAAGGGCTGTTTTAGACAAGTAGAATAAGTTTATGAATGTGCACAGTGCAAAATGATGCAATGCAGAAGGCGAAGGAAAAACGACACGGAATAATTACCGCCACTCTGCAACTTCTATATGACAGACTGAATAAATACTATATCAGTACATCCGGTGGTGGGATCATGTGAACACGGTAACGAATCTTTGGGTTCCATCAAAGATGGGGAACTTCTTGATTAGTTGAGCTTTATATATTCGCTTCTTAATATCGATTCTGCCCCATGTACTTATTATTATATCCCGTTTATGCTATGGCTGTTAAGTCTGTAAAATTATTTTTTTGGATCCTGTCCGTTGTTTATATTATAAAATAATAATATTACAATATTTCCAAAGTTTATTCTGCTTTCATCGTCAGGTAAAAATGAGGAAAGAGGACAAAACATGTGTCTGTTGGGTCCTCTGGTTTTGCTATCCCCAGACCAGGTTGGCGTCGAAGTCGAAATGAGATGATAGTCTAAGATGAGAAATTTTGGTTCGCAGAGATGGGAAAACAGTTATTTTTTTCGAAAATAATTTTTTGCACTGGATCACGTAGTTCTTAAGACGCAATATACACGTCGTGTCGATGGGCCAGTTTATTCAGACGACAGACGAAATGTCGCTTGCAAAACTGAAATCGGAAATAACATCTATACGTGTGTAACTGCGTAGGCTTGACGGCCAACCTTGCACTTTGTTGACGGGCACTGTATGGTAGAAACTTCCACGAATAAACAAACTACATAATAGCTAACGTTGTTTCAAATCGATTTTTTTTTCACACTTGTGTTTCTGAGACGTTCTCCACAAGAACACTTTGTATCACAAGAAAATCGTAAACCACCGACTACATGAGTAATGGGGAGTGAGTGACTGAGTGCAGAAGATTCCAGTGTTATAAAATGTGGGTAAAGCTTAAAGCAATCAGTTACATGCCAGCGGAAATATCTGCATTCAGGGCAAGAAACTGGAAAACCAAAATCCAGTAGAATATACGTATTTTCCAAATGTGTTTTTATAGTCTGCATAGTTCACTAGCCTTGATGTTTACTTACTGTTTATACAAATACATTGCCGCATAGTCAAAATTAATTACAGTCACACATGATTTGCTTCTACTTGTTTAAATACGTACCATGAACAAATTATCAAAATAAAATTTATACACAGGCCTATGCATGCAATATGCACAACATATGCAGTGCCATTTTTGTGTACGATAAGTCCTTTTTTGACAATTAAAGTTCCGCTTTAGTTTCATATAAGGGAGGGCCGTATTATTTTTGTTTGATTCAAGAGACAATATTTTCCAAACCTGAGTATGAGGAAACAGTAACTTCAAAATATCGTATTATTTAAATCTGAACATCGCTGCAGACTGGATTTTTCTTTGCGGGTCGTATATTGTCCAATCCTTGTAGAAGGGGCATGCCACTATTACTCCATATTTAGCCCTGAATAAGAAGCATATTAACGTAACCTCGATCGCAGTTAGGGGCTTTGTATCCTACATGAGAACCATGAGAACCTGAACTCTCATCTGGTAAACCACAATGGGAAGGCTAGTCTAGCTAAATTCGGAGATTCTAAGAACCTCATACTTTTCCTGATTTATTGACCTGATGATGGAGGCAGCAAGCACTTCTGAAACGTCGGAAAATTTCTACCAGACTACACGGCGCAACAACTCAAAATATTTGCCTTTGTAAATATTTTGGAAGCATTCGGAGGAAAGTGGGTATCATAATTTTTGAAATGTTGCCGCTTACATGTGTGAAACTGATGTGCCTGGTATTGTGCTTTAGGCGTCTATATGATAATTTAACGCCCGGTTTAGAATTCCGTTCTTTGTCGCACGTAAATATTAAATGGCGCGTCACACCCACACTCTGCTCTTATCCATTCAAACTTTGATTTATTCATAGGGTCCGGTCGACTGTCGGAACTGGACCAAGAACGCCGATGTCGTAAACGTTTCAAAATTGATACTGTTATCGACCGAGTCCCTTAAAAATACGAAAGCACGACCAGACATTTTGAGCAGGTCAAGGATTTGTAGGATTTCTAGCCAAAATGTGTTCCACAAAAATTCTGCCTAAAGTGTGAGATAAAATCCAATGAGCGATACATGGAATTAACTGATTTCATCGTTTGTATATTGGAATGCTGGATGTAAAGATCACATGTTCCCGACCAGTTATCCGCCGATTTCTTGTTTCGGGCCACATCACTTTTTACAGCCAATAAAACGATATGTATTATTCACCTCGGCGCTATATTAAGGTAAGCTTCACATTCAGAAAGCTTTTACTACTGTATACATTGGATATGAGATCGGGTAGCACTTACAACGGATACGGAAGTGGTGGCTAAGAGAAAATGTCTTGCCCCTGTCGGGAATCAACCCCCGGCCTCCATCCTTCAATATTTGGAACTATACTGGCTTAAAATAAACTCGATTATCACATATATATTATAATCACGTGCGAACGCCATTTTGTAACATACTCTGAAAGCATGTGCCAGTTTTAAATAAAACAACAGAACTACGCCACAATGCAGTTCTAGTGCGTAATGAATTTGTTCCAGATATTCAGCGCGGTTTCTTGTTTTATCATGTTACTATAGCAACGTCATAGAAGATGGCGCTGTGGTGGGTGATTGGGGACGGGAAACGTCTCGATTGTTCGAGAGATGTAAGATGCTGAAATCTGATCATTGTGAACCAGAAGGCGTGGTTATCGGAATCCGTTTCGCTTCGCTACTTGTGTTCGTTGCTTTTGTAAGGAAGAGAATCTTGTTTCAAGGCTCAGATAACAAGGGAATGAGGAATTTTCAGATAGTTTCCTGAGACTGGAACACATTCAGCATCAAGAACCAGGGATTGATACTTCGTTACAGGTTAATACAAGAAGCTAATAAAATTTATGTGCGTATCTACCATCTGCGTAGAATTTGTCTGATAAAGCCTCGAAATTTCACATCATTGCTATATTTGTAACTGTCAGCATAAAAATTATTTCACACAGGATTTGTATGTATCTTTATGATCTATTTGAACACAGATATAACTCAACCGATTCACCAGTTGTCGCCAACAAACAAAAAGCCACGCACAGACAGGCCAAATAAAAATGGAAGATCGGAAAGCTAACAGGCCATGATTTGGAAGAAGATGGTTGTTAGTTTATTTTATAAATAAGACCTATAATATTAATGGAGTTGACGACAAAATTCTGGAAAGTACTGGAAGAAAGTAATGGATGTGTAACTACATCACTGCGTATCTGATTAATCTACGCAGTGACTCATGCAGGCCTACCAATCTATCGGACAGTAATCGCTCCTCTGACAGCTGTCTTTTAGCCGCATTGCAACTTCACAAGGCGTCCATTCAAATTGCTCTGTCCGTCCGAACGCGTGTAACAACTACATAATTCCAGAAGGATTTTAAAGAAATCCGATATTGGAGACTTTTACTAATATCTGTCAAAATGTTCCAGTTTTGGTTAAAATTGGGCAACAATTCCAGCCATGTTACATGAATAACAATCATAAGTGACTAGCAGGGTTGGCTGGCAACAGATAAATTCACGTGGTATCACTGGACATACGCCTGTAAGTTCTGGTGTCAAGATCCGCAGAGCGCCATATTTCAAGGCGACCCGGTATCAAGAAAGGAGATGATACGTGAACCAAAGAATTTAAGATGATGAATAGGAAGACAAGAAGAAGCAGACAACTTAAGGGTGATAAACGTTTCACAGGGGAGAGAGAGAAAATGGAGAATGTAGGAATCGTAGGAGATGAAGAAGTAGTGTTAGCAGAAAACAGGCACTTGGGATAGAAATAAAGATAGGATGTAGACACAGAGAAATTGCAGAACTACAGCGTGTGACCGAACCGACCAGACCGTGACAGCTGCAAATGCACAGCAATGCACTGTGCATATGAATAGATATAAATCCTCCAGGCCTGTTAACAAATTTTGATGTTAACATCTTACTCAAGATTTTGGAAGTAAAATGTTTAGAAAGCCACTCCAAAGAATGCGCCCAAGTACGAGCAAACGCCCAACATCTAGGCTGCAGGACAACCCCTTGTCGGCTGTAGGCGACTGTTCATTTCTTCTATTCGCAGTTGCTTTCCATATCTGGAAGCTGTTTCATCTATCCGAACCGTGAAGATGCGCTATACCGCGTGACAAGCGACCCACTTAACATGCAAAAGTGTTTATTTAAAATTCATCCATTTTTTCAGCGTACTGCACATATTTTCCATTCGCTTTGCGGCAATAAATCTGCAATCGCAATTAACTAACAGAGTATAAAATACTTTGAAGAGTGCATATGCTTCGTGAACACACCTTGTTTTCTACAAACAAATGTCTTGCCGTAAAAGCAGCGTGGGCCTACGTATGCCTACAACAAGAACCTAGACACACAGGCCCACATATTTTAAACTTTAAACACTGTCTGCGTCTGTATATTACTAAGGCCATTACCATCTGTTTTAAGTTAAAGTGAGAAATGCACAATCGGGGTTTAGGGCTTTGGAATAACTCCACAATATATTGGACTTAACGTAATTGAGTTGCAAATCATTTCTAAGCTTCAGTGATGGATAACACATCTGGGCTTAGAAGAACTGTAATTAGAAGATTTCCGTATATATACCTACTAATTTCATGGAACACCGTTCTTTAGGAGTTGATAAGTATTCAGCTAGTCAAGAAATCCCCTGAAATCTGAAGGACTGAGCCACCTCAATTCAGTCTACAACCTTACACGCTATTTCCTAAAGACAAATTGCAATATTATCCTGCTATTACTCCTAGGTATCCCAAATGGTCTGAACTTTTTATCACCATGATGCGAGCTACATGTCCCATCTGTATCAGTCTCCTTGATGAGACTACAGCTAGTCAGCCAAAAAACCAAGCACCAACCTCCATAGCTCCATGTTTCTACTTCTCTAAATTGAGTCTGAAGATGGCTGTCTTCTGGGTTGTAGCGCGCGGCTTAATCATCGGCCCTCATCGTAGTAAGCACCTCTGAAACGTCGGTAAACTTCTACCAGACTACACGGCGCTACAACCCAGGAGACAGCCATCTTAAGATTTCTATTCCTATCAATGCCAATAATATAAAAATTGAAATGAAACTACACCGTGTATATTTTATACATTGTACGCGTTCATAGAATGGACAAAATTGCGTTAGAAAACTTTACTCGATCATTAAAATATCTTAATTTTAATGTCGACTAAAACTGATTTCACTCTAAAATAGAATACAGTTTGAGATCAAAGATCTGAGATATACATTGGAACCTAAGAAAGAGAAAATTACAGGATGGAGACGATTATACTATCCGAAGCCTCATAATTCGAATGACAGATAGATATAAAATTTGGTTGAAACGCCTGAAAGGAAAAGAACACATGGGAGCTAGAATACTTGAAGGTGTGAAATTGTAGACTGAATTATACTTACTTGAGATATGGTGTAATGACGAGCTTTAATAATAAATACTACGTGGAAAAGTAAAATTGTAATCTACTGGAAGAAACGTTTCAAAGCATTGCAGCAATGCTGCATATATCTTTTTAGACCACAGTAAAACCATAACGACCTTCTCGTTTTAAATATTTTATCTCCTAAATTATTCCGGTGTTGTAACGTCCAGTTAGAGTGGCGTGACGATCGAACTATTTAATTAATCAATACTCTCCTACAGCAGACTCTCGGCAGACGGCGATATTCAGAGGTCAACTAGCAATTTTTGTATTTGTGCAAGTCGCACGCCCCTCCCCCAACGAACCTATTTGTCATTGACCCAATGACCCACGACCTATGACGACACTACGAAATGCTTCTGAAGAATAAACGGCGAAGAAGATTTTCCATCTAAGTAAGAAACCACAGGTTAAGTCGTTTCTTTCACAGTTCGAAGTCCATTTCGCGCCGACCACATTCAGTGACTACAAAGGAAGTGTCCTGACAGATACATGAACCTCTTTTTTATCATCTGCGCACAGGGCAGCTGCCTCAACTTCCTCGCCCTACTTCCTTCTCTCTTGATATTGTAATCATCTGACCAACTATTACATTACTAAAGTTTAATAGTTTTCTCGTGTTGGCATCTACAACATGGCTTGATTATGTGCTCTGATTTCTAACGCACTACTCAAATTCCAACATCAAGTTCAAACGATACACCCCTCTCTCCTTTATCTTTTTATCTGGCGATTTCATCAATAAGTTGGCAACGCGACTGTGGTACTATTTAATTGAAAAAAACAAATGACGGCGTCTACTGCGTTGACCAAGACAGGAAAAACATCAAATGACTGTTATATGTACTTAGTCAAAGTTATAAGCATCATAAGACAAAGACTTTTTTTAGAAAACTATTAAACAAACAACCTATTTATTAAAAGACTCTATGCTAATAGAAATTCACACGGCCATAATAATGAATCAAACGCAAGACGACATTCCATATAAACAAGAACATTGACAAAAGAACTCGTCATATATATTATACTGGATACATTTATAAATTGCCTGTAAGTACATTCGGAACAATTCTCTTAATTCTGATAAATAATTTTAACTCTGATACAAGTCTGGTTATATATTTTTAACATTGAATGCAAATGTAAGTGAAATTTGCATAAGAGGCATACTTAATAACGTGAATTATGTACAAATAGAGTCTGACGACGGCATGGGAAAATGCCAAAGCATGTAACCTTCGACAATGATATATCACATTTCAAATTACAACAGATTGTGTTTGTAAAAATACAGCTAGTTACACACAACACAACGGCATGTCACAAGCGAAGTTACTCCGAAACACTGGCATCTACATGCAAGTCTGCATAGCATTTATAGTACACCATCATCAATCATAATTATCTTCAAAACCAATTTTCACACAAACAACAAACTACATTAACTTAATCACGAAATAATACGACATTAAGAACTCTGCCAACCTACGAGACAGCGAAGTGCTCTATTTACTCCTGTTTCCATACTATCAATCCAGACACAACTGACTTTCCAGTATCTCTTGGATACGAACTTCAGTGTTTAAGGCAAACATTGTGGACAAAAAGTATCTTAAAATACTGCGTACTTCACAAGGATAGTTGGATCATTCCAGTTGAGTGGGTCATGATGCTATGTTTTCCAGCCTGAGACCACTCCAATTAGTGTTCTTCAAGTGTTGCTGACTCTGAATGCTCCCACAATGTGTGTTGGTCGGATGGGGGGTGTTCACTGAGCTGAGAGATCTAGACGCAAAACAGTCTTCTCTCGGGGAAACATAGTCAGTAGGCTAGTCACAAGAATGGATATTTGCATGTAAATGTTTTTGAAAGAACACGAACTGGCTCTCAGCACGTATCGAATATTTTCATTCGCAGAGCAAATGAAAAGTAGTAGGTCTATCTGTTGTGTATAAACTAAACAGATTCACAAATATTTAAATTTATTGTTACTCTTAAAATTTTATCTCAACTTAGAGGGACAAGAAACACACAAAACATTGATTGGAAGTCTCGAAGGAAGAAAACCACTTGATGGAGACTGGATTCATCAAGGTGAAGATAAGAACTGGTAGCGGTTTCTTATGAATTCGGAAATTTTATAATAACTGAGTGCTTATTACCTTCTCGGAGAGAGAACTCTGATTTATAAATTTAATATAATAGTTCGCCGGCCGCAGTAGCCACGCGGTCTGAAGCAATGACCTCGTGCGCCTGGCTTCTGGGACCGTGGGTTCGAGTCCCACTCAAGGCATGGATGTTTGTCCGCGTCTTTCTGTGTTTGTATAGGTAGAGGTCTTGCGTCGGGCTGATCACTAATCCAAGGAGTCCTACCATTGTCCAAAATAAATAAATAAAAAACCTTGACACCTACGAGTAAAACATGATGAGAGAAAGAAAGAAAGAAATATAGCAGTTCATCACAGTGGTAATTACTTGTATAACCTAAATTATCACTCACTAACACGTTATTTCGTTCGCAGTTGGAATATATAGGATGACCGGAAGTGGAGTCTGAAGGAACGGGACAATCAGGGCGGAAGGAGACATGCATTGCAATCCCTCTGACTCCCAACTTGTCACTTCAGCCCTGAAGATGATGACAGTACGCTCCTTACTAATCTAGGCATCTACAGACCAGCCCACGCGGCGCCAGAACCGAAAACATAATCACCACGATTCAGAGAGAAGTGTCCCCGTGCCGTCGGACAAGTGACAGGCGCATCAGACCACAGACTGCAAACATGAATTCTCATCATAACTGTAGACCTAATAATTTTAAAATTGCGTTGAAAGCGAAGAATTATTAGGTACTTCAAGAAAAGTAGAAGCGTTGAAAATTAAATTACGTTGAATGAAAGTACGTGTAGAATAAGTTAAATCGTTGACTGGACGCGAGCTTACTTGAATCAAATACGACTGCCAGCTGCTGTTAACATTGACCGCATGTATTGGAATCATTGTTCAATTATCGACATTGCAAACTGAAATTAAATACGATGACGCTGCTAAAATGATGTCCTGCTGGATTCCATCCTCAGGTGGTATTTTGGATTCTCTCTAATTTCAGTCAGCCGGTCGTTCAAAGCGTTGGAATAGTTATACAACTGAAGCATAGTAGTTTTGCGGTAATCAGACATGCGACATAATTAATGCGACATAATTATTGCGATATATGTAATTGTGCCAAAATTCTGAAAATTTCATCACGATATAATCGCTCGATAGACGTAGCTAAGTAAATTATTGTCTTGTAAAAGGAGGCTTGAATATATCACACATATATGAGCGAGTGAGTGAGTGAGTGAGTGAGTGAGTGAGTGAGTGAGTGAGTGTGTGTGTGTGTGTGTATCTGAGAGAGAGAAATAACAAGACGTGTATGATTTGAGGTTTTCACAGCAGTGAGTATGAACATTTCAATTCTTCTGGGTTGTTGCGCTGTGTAGTCTGGTAGATATTTACCAACGTTTCAGAGGTCATATTGACTCCGTCATCAGGGCGATGAATCGCGTTTCAGAGGTCCTTGCTGCGATCGCCCTGATGATAGAGGCAGCAAGGATATCCGAAACGTCGGTGAAATTCTATAAGACAACGATGCAATAAGCAAGAATACAGCAATATTCATACTTATAATTGTTGACACGTAAACAATACCTTGTATTGATCCCCATAAGTTAGTTATTGCTCGTCTGACGCACTATAGCGACACTTACAAAGTGATGTAAACCAGGTTATTTGATCAATTATCAAATTTGGTGCTACTTTCTGGCTCTCAAGTGCTCGTGGGAATCAAACTATCTCAAGAAGGCTCTTAATCACATATGAACTATAAAAATTATTTGAGTGAATAATTCACAAATTCGGATGTTTCAGTCATTTATTTACAGCACGTGACCTATTAAAATGCTATAAGCAGTGTTTCTAAAACGATAAGAAATGGGCTTAATCGATATGTCGTATCTTGTATCGTCATTCCTTTACACAGCCTCGGAACGTAGACACAGTCATTTGCAATTGTTTCCCAGTTACATAATAAATGATGAATTTCTAACCAACTGAGCTAGCCAAGAAATTTCCTACCTTTCATGGAACCGGAACGCTCATTACCGTGTTTTCAGGAACCCGGCATTGGTTCCTATCTTGAACCACACAAATCCACTCTTCACCCTCACACCCAATATCCTTAACATTTATTTCAATATTATCATTCCGTCTACACTTAGGTCATCCGAGTTGTTTCTATTCTTCAGGCTGTCCAACCAAAATGTTTTAAACTTCTATTAGTTCGACAAGCGTGCTACATACCCTGCCCATTTCACCCTCCTTGACGTAGACTTAGATGACATTTTCCATTACCTTGAGACAAATGGACGTAAGTTGGTTCATTGGGCTGTACTCCATATTCGATCCAATGTGTGTCTTAGCACCTACAGGATGGTAGATGTTGGAATATCGTAGTCTAATCAACGATTAGTAAAGCTGTATGTACCCTTTTGGTATGTCTGTTTGCATAGTATGTGCGGCCAGTGCGAATAAGTGACAGGTATTAACAATTTTAATTAATGTTTATTATGAAGCCCTCCGGCCTATTGATACTTGGTAATATCCCCGCTGGATATCAAATTAACTGCCAGTCCCTGGGTTAGACCATAAAAGTAAATTATTGTCTTTTCATTGGCATTTAAATAAGGATGTTACATCTTGGAACAGAGTAACAAGCACATTAATGTAGCACATCGTATTTCATGCCGCGGGGGAGGGGAGGGCGAAGCAGAATCACTGGATTAACTCCGCGTGTGGTCCCTAGCGTGACAATAATGTACAAAAAAATTCTTCTTTCACGAAGTTCACAACAGGTGGCCGATTCAACTCAGATAAAGTTTTCTTGTATCTTCATTAGTGAGCTGGGACCCCACCATCTCACAGCTATTTTTCTATTAATATTCTTTAAGAGGAGCTTTGCATGTAGTACAGCTCATTCCGTTAAAACATCAGGGTTTAAGTCATAGAGCGTTTTAACAGTTGGTTAAAATCTTTTGTGGACAATTTACAACATATTAGTAGTTTAGCGGTTCTGTCGTTTGCCTTTGTCTGGGTTTTGACGCCGTGTGACATTGTAGGTGAATACAAACGTTAGAAGA
>NW_019060305.1:1487085-1513153 GCF_000696155.1 Zootermopsis nevadensis | reverse complement strand
ATACGATCACGGAGTCACACCCCAAAGCGTTATAATCGACAACTTCCGTTGTCAGAACCTCAAATCTCTGTGATATTCAAGGTTCTGGTAGCGACTAGTCTGAATATGGCTGTCTTCTGGTATACTGAACCATGTTATCTAGTAAATATTGACAGAAGTTTCTGAGCAGCTTGCTGCGATCCTCATTAGGGCAATGAGTACTGAAGGAGGTAGCAGGCTCTTCTGAAACGTCCGTTAATATATACCAGACTGCACGGTGCAACATCATAAAAGACAAAAGATTTGAGACTTTCGCGGCGAGTACAATCAATAAAATTTTCTCGGACAATCAGCCGCGTCAACTGGTTCCCGTAGTAAACCGACGTTTCGGGAACCAACTCTGTCCCCATCATCAGGGTTCTGATGTGACTGGAGGTATCCAGTTGACGTGGCTGATTGCCCGAGAAGATTTTATTGATCATAGAAGACAACTACATTCTTCCTAAATATCTGATTAATTGAACTGCATTCATTGTTTAATTTAACAATCAACTGAATACAATGTTATAAACAATAACCTACATGAATAATTAGGATTACAATATAAACTAGCAATTTTAATGGTATAAACGACCAGGTAGGCTTATATAAGACAACATTATCATCAATTATTTCAAACACGTTAAAGTTTTTAAACTATATAATTATTACGTTCAATAGCAGAACTGTGAATAAATAACTTGGAACAGTAAGATTCTGACTGACTCTGATTAAATTGTTGGGGAGGATATAAAATGTTGAACTGATGTTTTAAGGGAAACATACCATAAAAGCTTACATACATGGGGAACGGAAGCAAGGCTTAAAATTGCCTTAATCTCGGTTGTACTGGTTATTCTAGATATTTTCAACTGAATCCTGTCTATGTACAATGAAAACATCCGACGTTGAATGACGCTTGAAATTCTCCATTGTCAAACGAATTCACGACTGAAAAGAAATTCAGGAACAAAGTGAAGTTATTCTACCAGGATAAGAAATCTCGAATGAAGTATGTAGGTGCTGACATTACTATTGAAAAGCACAAAGTGCAAAAGAGTTAGAACTTGTCAACAAAGACAATCTTCAGCAGAACTACGCTGGTAATTACGAGAACTTGTGAGTTACGTTTGTTTGACATATGTGAAGAAAAATAGACGACAAAAAGCAAATGTGACAATGACGTACAAAACTCTGAATTGGGTTGAGTCTGCTGAAAAAGGTCTGTCAAGAGGTAAGAAATGGAACATGAAACACAAATGTGGAAAACTACTTTTGACAGATTTTACAACTGTGAATGCAAGTACTTCCTTCCATCCATTGATTTCTTAATAAGGACACAATTCTTGTATTTTAGAAAGCTTGTACAATGGCACATTAAATGATTCCAAAACGAAAAAGTACATGCCTACGCCACTAAAAGTGTCCGTTAATATAATTTTGTATAGATCCGAGTTTAAAGAACCCAATAATTTCATGGTGAAGTATTTTTTTTTTAAAACTTTAGTCATTCAGTTACGTATAGAATATCAGACATACCTCAAACAAAGGGACAATGAAACACCAGTCATAACAAACATTTAGATATTCGATATAGCTATTATGATACAAATATTCAGAGATTTATTGGAGACAGCGAATGTTTTTTAAATTTATCTTATTTCAACTACCAAGAACGAAATGTGCAACTCCTACTACTTTGACAAGGGACGGAGTAATTTTATTTTACTCGGGAACCAAGCTGAAGCAAACACCGATCAAAAAATTTAATGAAAACAGTTTTATTCTTCAAACAATATTAAATAATTACCAGCTATACACGCTAAGCCATCGCCCTGATAATGGAGACAGCAAGGACCTCTGACAGGTCGGTAAACTTCTACCAGAATACACGGCGCAACAGCATTATAACTACACCATTTACTGCCCAGTGTTCGTAAAGCTTCCACGATCTCAAAGTTCTCCTTTCCGATTCAAGGCTTCACTTATGGCCGTGAAGAAGCTTATTATTGCAGAGACTATGTGACACCGGATGACGTGTGTGCCATCATGTATTCCGTGTCGAGGGAAAAAACCGGAAGTGGTCTCGTTCTTGGTTTAATTAACAACGCTTCATTAATGATTTTGAAGAAAGAATGATAAATGACAAAGTTCTGAGCATGAGATAAAAACAGTAGTTGTTTCTTTTGATATGCCTTATCTTGTAGGATATGAGGACAGGCAAGGAACCCTAAGTTAGGATACTTGATTCCTAGTCGACTAATTGATTTTACTTGTTTGCTTAATTAACAATTACTTCAATAATATTTATACCATAAAATAATGATTCAGGAGGAGAACTAACACATTTGCTGCCAATTTTACACACTGGAGATTGTGAGTTTGAAGAGCTACATTTACGCTCTGTTTTGGGTGTATTAAGATTGCTCAAAAGTGGGCAGATTTTGTGTTAACATTTTTGGAAACACACGACCCTTCCTTATTCCCTCTCAACCTTTGGGTGTCTACCACTGTCCAAGAATGTAAGAACACGAAGTAGAATTACTCCAGCGGGGTAAAGGAGTCTGTCACATTAAGTTGAATGTGTTGTGGAAATTTCTTGAAGAGGTATTCGCATATATTCCGATGATAAGGCTTGTGAAGAATATGGTTCTGAGTGTTGTTCGAGATGGAAATTTCGTATGGGTTAGGTGCAATAATAAAAGTGAACTATATTTCTGTGTCAGGTACATTTTTGTTGGGAACATAAACATGCAGAATCTACAAAGTTTGCCACTTTGTTAGAAAATATCATTGGAGAATTTATGAATAATAAAGACAAGCATTGTCCTACATAGGAACCTGCTTTAAATTCAAAGTCGCATTACGACCGGAACAAGGCATATTCACATAAAAATGACGAAATATAACAAAACATGCCATAAGGACGCAGCGAAACGAAAGAGTAAGAGAAAAAGATAAGTATGTAAGAGGAAGAAAAACATCGGAAAAAAGAGGCAATAAAAGTATAAAAACAAGAAACATCTTCGAAGTTCCGAGACAGTCTTCCATTTTTACACATTTTTAAGACTAAGTCACATACTGCCACAAAGTGCCACTCTCTTACAATCCCTGCGCTTCAAAACTTTTTGTCTGTATTTATGAAAATCACACAGGGAGTTCGGATGCTTGGATTATATGATGGCATCAAGAGGGGTGAGAAAGCGACGCCAATAAAACCAAGCCGTCTTGTGAAGACTACGTATCTGCTACTGTTTATCTAGAGATGTAATAAAACTGGAGCCTGCAAATACAGATTTTAGCACGTGTTACATTTATATGCAACTCTTACTACCATGCAATATCAAATTTCAACGGGAAACGTTTCAAGATTTTGCTTCCAAAACTGCAATGTTAATACGGCCTCGAAATGATCATGTAATTGTCACAATGCAGACAAACAGCGAGTAGTCTATAAATGTCATGCACCTTAATTGTTGTAGTTCCGATATTTAGTCTCACTGGTCAATTACAGAAATCAAATTTAATTATCACTACCGTAAGCGTAGACAACTAAAGAGTAGAAAAGTCCACGGAATTATGTACTTAGGGGAGGGGGGATATTTAATGCTTTAAGTTATATTTATGATGCACTGTTCCTTGCGCAGGTTTACCGCGGTGTTAAATGCTGTCCTTCCCGTCTGGAAGCTGTCGGTCTCCGTATCCCTGCTCGGAATCTGAGAGATTTTTCTATGTTCAGTGTTAGCCCTTTGATCAAAAACAGTCCTTCTGCTAGATGCGCATCAGCTGCTAATGTCGTCTGCAGGGATTTGGACATATTCGAGACGAAAATTGTCACACTTCTTCACATTCTATAATACGAGTAGTATAATTTATTTAATTTATTTAAATTATTTTTACAAATATCCTAATATATTTAGTTGCAATTTTCTTGTTTATTTATATCCTCCGTAACAATGTATATTATATACGGCTTGTTTTATATTTTATGCTTTTATTGTGTTCATGAGCTCATCTCTGTGTTGTATCTGTAATTGGCCATCTGGCTGTTGATACAGCACACAAATAATAAAGAATTGAATTGAATTGAATAACTGTAATAATAGGTGTGATTTCCGTCATTCTTATCGGGTATCACATTTAGAAAACGTACGCAAAACATAATTTTGGCGAGCGAGAAACGCCAGTAGGTAGCCTATTCATATAATGTCCGTTATTGGCGACCGACATTAAAAAAATTGTAGTGTACCAACAAATTGCAGTAAAACTCAGCAATATCAAATTTCATGAAAATCCGTTCAGCTGTTCTCACTGTTTCGTCACTTCAGCTGCACGTCTATTATAGAAAGGAATAAGTTAGCCATTCAGCTGTCCTGTCCATTCCCTGTGCATTTTGTCGTAACAATAGTTTCAGTAGTAAGCCGCTTGTTAGAAAATAGGTGAAGTTCCATTTGAGGTTCATGCAAACAGAAGCTATATTGGACCGACACGGTAGAAAATTATTTTCTCCCGAGAACTTTTAATGTAAAGTATACGACGCAATACCATATTTAAAATAAAAAAAGTTTAATATTTTCGGGAATAAAACATGAGGGAAAACCCGTTATTTCTGTTGCCTTCATACCAAGAACGCAGAAGCAGTAAGCCCACGTTTTCAACACACAAAATTCCTAGACTCAAAATCCTAACTTTTGAGTTACGTATTTAATTTGTTCACATTTCAACCTCAGAATATTTCCTGTGGAAGAGGAAGAATATCTCTAAAGTTAGTAATCGATTATAAATTCCATTTTCGCATTTCACACTCCGCTGATGAGTTGCAGAATAAATGTGTTCGCGGTTGGCAGCCGATAATCTTAATAAATTTGCAGTTTTCATTTCAGACCTGATACGACAGAAAAGCACGTCCCATGTTATTTAAGAAGACTTGTCTGTCAACACTATTTAGGTCTCCAGTCTTTTTAAGATTAGGTTGAGATCCACAGGGGAAACTAAACAACAATTTCATTTTGAGTTTTGCATTTACTGTACACCTATAACCAACAACTTCTTACGAGCTCCTTTTTGAGAAGTTAACAGTCTATAAGCCAATAAGAAAAGTAATTCACCTGTTATTCTTCCTTGCAACTGTAAGTATCTTATAAAAGATATTATCAGGCAACTTGTCATTCGAGAATACCTTCTTACTTAAGTACAGATTTTGTTTGAGTTAAATTTGTGGGATATAACCTCAAAGATTCCTCTGATTTCTTTGCAGTCTCCCCTGCTAATCATCATTCCATCGTTTCTGCATATTCGTCTATCTTCGCCCCATGGGGAGTGGACACCCGGTCCTAAATTCGGGGTTTTATCTCTGGCACTTCTCTGATCTTATAGTAGAGGAAGTTTATTTGTGTGCAAATTATTCAGGAGCCTAGGAAGGGGCAAAGGATTTTTCTTCTGCCCTATGCTTCCGGATGGGCTCTGAGGTCCACTCAGCCTCCTATCTAATGGGAACCGGAGTCCCATTCCCCGGGGGTAAAACGCGGCCGGGGCGTGACGCTGGGCACTCACCCCCATCTATTCCCGAGGTCAAGAATGAATATGAGCTATACCATCTCTACACCCCTCAAGCGACTTCACGGTGTGTACCAGCGATAGTTTCACTATTTATGGTTAAACAACTACTGATTTTTAAGAATGTACGGGACAACAGACAAAGGAGTACATACAAAGAAGGCATTTTTACCATATTTCGTCCAAACATACTGACATTTGCGTTAAGAACTTAGGTTCTTGTTGTGAAAATCTTTATATTGGTGTGTTTGAAGGAATTTAAACATGGAGGCGGCATACTGTTTCCCATCCGAAACTCTGTTCAACTCTGTATCCCGCTGTCCTGTTTTGAAAGGACACACCATTATGTATAATATTGTAAACGAAATCATAAAGAGACGAGAAATTTGTATATCTAAAGTCAAAAGTAAGTACTTGTTAAGTGAAAGTTGAGTTAACCAAGTAAACCTACCTCAGAGAATATTTTCATTCGTAATTACATCTCTTTTCCCTAGACATTTAGGATGGCAATTATTATCAGAGTGAAGGGAATTAGCAAAATATTTATAAGAATGGCTACCCTCAAAGCTGAAAATTTGCTCAACGTTTTAGATGATAATGCACGCTAACAAAAACTGATAGGAAATTAAAAAAAAACGGGTGAAAATAAACTAATACCCCCACACAGCAATCTGCAACCTGTCACAGCCAAGTTATCAGAGTTCCCATTTCAGAATTCGATCCTGAGACATTCGAATCAAGGCTCCAATCATTTCACGATATCTGTTTATTGTTTTATATATGAGTTTATTACCTTCATATAATTCAATATTCATAGACAAGGCTTAGCGACCTTATGACCTTTTGTAACCTGAGGTCAAGGGGGCGGGAAAAGAGGGGATACTGGATTCTGTTACCATGACAACGGGAAAAGAGTGAGGAGTGGGGGGAGAGCATGGTATAGAGAATCTAGTGAAGGGGGGGTGGGGGCGGAGATGTAGAGAATGAGGAATGTTGAGAAGAAAGAGAGCAGGTAAGAGAGTGTGAGAGAGAGACAAATGCTGTCTTATTTACGTGTACTGCAGAAGTACAATGGCTCGTTCAAGAGGTACGGAAATTTCATATCTTTGTTAGTCACACTAATTTAGTTTATTGTGCATGTAGGCCTATCCAGAGATAAATAAAATGTCAAATTCACCTAAATGCGTTTTATTTTAATAAGGTGCAGTATTAGTGATTTAAACAATCTACTTGGTACTGGGTAAGAATTGAACAGTCACTATACAACACACCATTAAATATTATATATTACCTAATATTATTTTGACGCGAAATACATAACATGAGCGTACCACTTATGTAGCTCTTAAAACAGCCACACAAAATCATACAATTCAAATGTCTACAAATATGCAGCGTCATATATATAATAAAGTCCACGAGGGCGGAACTTGGGCAATAAGAATGGCTGGCACAGATTAATGGTAAGAAACTGTTGGTATTAATTTGACACCAGGCAACAATAAGGTCCGTCACTCTTCTGTACACCAAAACCTCAAACAAAGGCAATCTTGTGTGTAATTATTACATTTACCGTGATTACGTATTACTGGACATTCAAGTACAGTATTTATGGCCGAATTATACATTAAGCATAACAAAATTAAATCATCTGTCTAAACTGCAACTTCGAACATTTTTCTGAACGTGTCTAAACTTATAAAGATATAAAAACTCTGAACAATAAATCCGGTACATGTTGGCCCTTTTGAGCTTTATACAAACATCTCACTGAAAAACATATGACGTTTCTGCACTGATAAATTAATGTAATCTCGCGATGCTCTGGCGTATATAGTATATTAAACGTTCTGGAACATGAAATTAGACGCACATTTAAAGTAGAAAAGATATATATTAGACAAGAGAAGACAGGTATCACAAACGTACAGAAAAATTCAAAAATTAATAAACTTCAGGAGCAGAATTGCATTTTCCCCTGCAATCTTCGCTACTTCATCTTGTTCTTACGAGTTTAATTTCAGCATTGTGATATAATGGCTGGGCCCACGGCCACAAACTTGTGTTTAAATCATAATTTCATTATACAGAAGTCGAAAATGACAGAAAGTAGTAAGAATAATGGGCAGAAAGACAGAATTCTTAAAAGTAGGTATAAATATGCAAATTCCTCAGTTAATCCTTGTACTGATTAATGCCGTGTTCAGAACTGAAGGAGAGATTTCTATGAATAATTCAAACTTGGTAACTCGAAACTAATTTAAACATGAACGATAACTGGTTATGGTTATTTTTAAGAATATTCAACAGCGTAGAAAATTGTCCTTTAAAATAATGTCATTTAATGCACTATTACAATTTCTGAGAAAATAACTAATGATGATGGTATGAAGCAGTGTCGTAAAGTTAAATGATTTTTATATGAATAGGTTTGTATGCTAAAATTTACAAACACGTGGCAAAAGTTTCAAACTTGGAGGTTATGTGTGACAACGTTCCACTTAAACGTTATTACGAAACGAATGTAATCAGTTCAGCAAATAATTTTTATTTTGAATTAAATAAAAACACGGATGGCCAGATATTTGTGTTGGCGACCTCAATGTCTGTCATTTCTCGTTATCGCGTAAGTTATTTTCTGATATCTCATCACTTAATTAGTTTAGAGAGATCTTCTAAGTGGAACTTAACACCAAAAAAGTATGGAAAAAAAACGAAAAAAATAACGTTAATTTTAAGGACATTTACACAAGCCATAGTAACACTTTCAAAAGTTTATAAATGTTGTATGAGTAAGTACAACGAAGAACGAAAACATGAAGAAATACAGGGCAGCAGCAGCAGCTAAGTATTAGTAGACGCATACCTGCCTTTTCCGGGAACATTTTAATTTTAATAAGAAACTTGTAGTGACAGAACTTCCCTCAGCTACACTTCTAACCAGATGGGACAAAATCCAACTTCGCTCAACCGATATGTGATTTTCTGGATATAACTTTCCCACATAGACAGATAATCCGCAGGGTCGCAGGAGGAATGTGTCTCAGCGGTAACAGACAGCACATGTATAAATATTTTCTTCTCGCCGGGTTTGCTGAGACAGAAATTGTACAGCACGAAACCGCCGATTATTGACGAAATGAAATAGCATATCACAGCCGCATTTACAGGATTTGATTGACAGAACTAGCCTACCTGTATCGACGCGTGGCAGGCAATCGCCAGAATCATGCGAACACTGATGAGTGTCAGAACACCTATGGTCACGGGTCAATAAATACTGGATCAGTTCACCAGCCAAGCGGACAGAAGTTCCGCTAGCCAGAATTTTTTTCAACAAAAATAGTCATGAACCGTCTCTGTCTGCTAAGGACTGATTACAATCGATCTCCATAGCGAAGAGGTGAGCCACTACTATCGACAGCTCTAACATCTTACACGTGTAACGACGGTCGAAAAGAAAAGAAGCGACGAGATTATTCACACATTGATGTAAAAAAACAAAAGGCGAATTTTATTTCGCTCTTACCTACTACTTAACTTACTTCCACACAAGTTCGTTTTCGCTAACTAACGCCTTACGCTCACGCCTACTACAAATTTACCATTCGGCAAAACTAAAGAAATGGGGAAAATGTGGGAGGACGGAAGAAAATAAACCTCCCCCCCCCCAAGTATTTTAATCCTTCGTCTTTGATTTTTCACTCTTCACGGACAATCGGACGCAGTTAATTTGATCCCTCAAGTCCAACAGTAACTATTGAAAAACCTGATTTAACTATCAATAACTTTTCATTTTTCCCCCACAGAGTGAATTTATTGGTTTCGCGTGATTCTTAGAGTGACCATCAACTGTTTCCCTAAACAGAATGAATCAACTGATCTTTGTGTTAAAGACTCGTTGTGCTTTCTTTGAGGCAAAAACTGAATTTTTATTATTTAGATGAGCTTGGTATAGATCAAAACTATTAAAAATAATAAGAAATAAAATGTGGTTCATATTGAAATTAAGAGAAAATAAAGTGAGAATGGACTCGATATTACACACTTTAAAATATTACCGCGTCTTCTGATTACCAAAGCACTGAGAATTGATGTAAATGAAAGAACAAAGTTTGTTCGAATGCTGTATAGTTGCAAGACACATCCTTTAGCTGTGATTAAGGAGCGCAGACTACAGGTATTGAAAAAAAGGCATTTATAAATAATTTTGGCCTAACCGAGTCAAATAAAGCAAGGGAACACGTACCGTTCAAAGACGGAAAATTTATGAGTTACATAACACTTTTACGATTGTCAAGACAGATGAAAGAATAAAAAAGAATTAAGACATTTGCAGTGAACTTAACATGAAATTCTTATGGACAGGTAGTATAAGCGTATAAAAATTGGCAATTAAATATGTTAGAGAGAATCTATTTAGAACACTGAGGCGAAAAAGGAAGACGTAAAATGCACCTAAATCACTCGGTTTTAAGATTTTCTCGCATGGATTTTGCGCGAAAGCGAGTCACTGGTGCGAGCTACTAGATCAATTTATTATCCTTTTATGAAGAAGACAGTCTGTATTCAAGTGCTTGTTTACACGAGTCGAGTAACTGAAATACTGTTAAGTCGCCGCAGTAACTCGCCTTCCTACTAAACCCGTGCGAACATACCCTTAGGGATGTAAACTGAGTTTTACTGGCTGAACACAGCATCCGGTGGCATACTATAAAGTACTTAGCGTGGTCATCTTGGAATTAGACAATTTATGACTTCACACAAGCATTAAAGCGTCTGTCTCTGTAGGCCCGTTATATTAGCGCAGTTTTACAGGCGTCGAATAATCCATGAACAGTTGTATTAGTCTCATACAATATTGCAATTAGTCTTGTAATGGATAAATATTTCTGTCAGTAACAACACACATAAATTATTACTGTCCTAACATTCGAAGATAACGGTAGTCTGAGTTTTAGCGCATAAAATCTGGTAGAAGCTTACCAACGGTTCATTGGTACCTGTTGCCTCCATCATCAGGACGTCCTGGAGATGGGGGCAGCGAGTACCTCTGAAACGTTGGTAAACTTCTACAGGACTTCCACACGCCACAACTCAGAACGATGACATCTTCACACTCACCTCCGCAACAACCTAACCCAGGGTGGCCCAACTTTTTTCCTCGCTCGAGGCAGAATAGTTTTCCTGTTGGACCCAAGGACCAAGAAACTCCTACTTTCACAATTTTTGCATTGCCGTTATCTTTAATAATATTTATTCAGAAATGACAAATTACTATTGCATATGCTGAAATATACATTTTATTTAAATGTGCACATATTACTATAGAGTTTTATAGTATTTTAAATGTGCTCCCGAAATAATTCTTTTTATCAAATTGGTTGTACTAACAAGTAAAAAATAATGAACACCTTCGCGGGCCGGATTACAAGTGGTCGAGGGCCAATCCGGCCCGTTGGCCGCCAGTTTATGCCACGCTGACCTAACCTAGCCTACATCTGTGTAATCCATATTAATATTTAAGTTACACACACTAATAGGCTGGCAGTTCACTATGTATACGGTTTATGGCTCGATATTATCCAATAGAGATCATTGGGATGATCCCGCCGAACCAATATCAATCGATCTGTACTCCTCATGCTCAGATTGTCACCAATGTCACCGGGTAATATCACATGCAAATGAACACGAATTCCATGTAACCGTTACTTTGCTCGTGCATCCAAAATTGAACATTCCATCCCCACCTTCACTTACATGCTTTTGTATTGACATTATTACGTGTTTCTGTAATGGGTTATCGACGTTCACTCGTCTCCCTTACATGTAAGCGCCCTCCCACTGAATTAAATATTGTGTCACCCCACCATCACGCTTCTTCTGGTTGCGCATAGCAGAGGTGGAGTCCAGATACGGAAATTCCTGATCCTCAAGGCGACAATGTGGTTTTAAAGAAGGGCTCTGTTTTATGGACATATTGGGATACTGGGAACGACCCGTTCTTCAAGTGCCTGAGCACTGCGGGTCCCAACTTTTCGTTGGCTCGATCTATGGACATTCGGTAGGACTCCTTGGACGAGGGATCGGCCCGTCGCAAGGCCTCTACCTCTACACAGGACAGCACAACACAGAAAAACGCGGACAGACATCCATGGCTTGAGTGGGATTCGAACCCACGGTCCCAGCGGCACAAGGCCCATGCCTCAGACCGCGCGGCCACTGCGGACCCCTTCATGGACATAATAGCCCTAAATTAATAAGATATATTTTCCACTCCATCCATGCCCACCCGGTCACTGCGCTTCACAAGATGCCACGAATATCGCAGGGATGGAGCCGTTCGACGTGTAGCGGGAGATATTTACTTTTTTATATATTTAAAATAATATGTTGGAAATGTCCACTGCGTTCAGCGATGCAACTATCCACTCTTTTCCTTATGTTTGATGCAGCCAGTGAAGAGTTCATGTGTCACGGAAACAGTTCATTAGACGAGATAATGTCGATTTCATTGGTACAGGAAAATCGAGAAATGTTTCAATAAATAAATTCCGCAATATCAAGTGACAACGGGATGCCAGGTAGCGTTCGACGATAAACACTCGTTGCACTTTTGAAACACATCCTTGCACTTCGACTGTTGAAAGAGAAATGGCGGTTTGTTAAGCAACTTGTCCCTGGACACAACTCCCCACACAGGTAATTCCCACTAAGGTAAAACCATCGCTTCTACGAAACACTTTTCGTAAATTTTACATTAATAATCACATCGAATAATATAGTAACTTGCTTTAAGTGTCAGAAATGTCAGAATTTGTACCTTATAGAGTAAAATCCCGAAAACCCAGAAATATTACTTATTTTACTCTTTGACGGTTTGGGATAAAATCTGAAATTATTTCAACACAAAGAGATGAATACTGTTTATAATTCTTAAGCTCTGACTGATGTCAGCTGTACGATTACATTAAATACATAACTCAACAAAGGTTTACGTGGAATTCTCTCCGTTTTATACGTGATATAGCGTACAGCATGTTAATTATGAAGAGTACGCATGAAACCCGGGTAAATGTGGCACATCAAATACTCCCATTTTAACCTCACTCGGTTACTAGGCTTAACTCATCTCATGAAAATTATTTCCATAGCGTTATATTTCAATTTAACGTACCATGGCCAGAAATTTCAACTTTAATTTAATTGAATTTTTAATCCTACCTATTTCACAGCTAAATTGCAAGTACTAATCGCAGAACCAAGGAGCTCAGGGTCTTTTTTGTTAAACTAACCTTAGTATCTCAGTGTACATCTGTAAATATGATGAGGACACTGCACTGTGATAATCCGTAAGCAAGAAATCGGCAAGGAGGGCATAAATAATATGAAAAGCAGGAAGACAAGAAAATTAAAGAACAGAAGAGACAAAGGGAGACGGAAAAGAGACAGACAAATCAGGAAAGCGTATGAGAGAAAAGTAAAACGGCTTACTTTGAGTGACTTCTCACAATCTTCTGGACAAGGAGTCGAGTCACCGATTATTTCACAATTGTTTAATGGTTTGTACGTCTCCACACCGGGGCAATTCCTCACATTACTGGCAGCCCTTCTATCGATGGCCAAACCTGCTACAGCACCAACAAGCCCAACATCCATAGTTAATCTCTTCCTCTGTCGCGCTCCACAGAATTGAGACAAACAACTGAACCATCAAAGTCTGAGAGAAGGTGCAGTTGCCTAACGCCCACGATTCTTTCGTCATTCGCTGTCTTAAGCACCGCATAGTCTACTGAGGCGTCATGTCCGCCGACATTCGTAATCGGTATTAATGCTTGCTGCACACAGGACCGAACAAACCCTTCACCGACACGATACTTACAGACGGAGTACTCTCAATTCTCAGACAAATCCTGAGACATCAAACAAAAGCATAACACGGAGCCTGCATTGCGAAACGCGGGACTATATTAATGTAGATTTAAGACTGCACTTCATACACGTCGACATCAGATACGTTACACCTGTTTTCCTCGTTATTCCTACACATCAACACGTTCATATGTTCTTCCGTCTCGTCCTTCAAAACTGTCGGTCATATTTCCCATCGCTTTACAAATTCCTTGTAATTACTGTGCTAGTGGTTTCTTCCTTCAGCGTTTTCTCGTTGGTATCCATGTCAATTGTTCTGTTATTGCTTCCTACATATGATTTAATTGTTCATTTATATACCATACCTAACCCGCTATCGTTCCATTCCACACCTCGACCAGCTGGCCAACAACGTGCTCATAACGGTCAACGAAGCTCGGAAATATCTTGTGACAATTATACACAATTTTACCGGACGATAAAAAATAACAACGCCAACAAAAATGTTGACTCATTTCTTGTGCAATTCTTACGTCATGGTTCGCAGGTAAGTGGTGTAAGACTTCACACCCGGAGGATTATCGAAACCAGTTACTGACTCAGATAGCTTATTGCGATGACTATGCTGGTAATATTGCACCTTTACTGATTAACTATGTAGAGGAAGTAAACGTGTATTTATCAGAAAGCATTTAAATACTGGAAGCGAAGTCTGTTTCCTCTTGAAAGGGGGGCTATAAACAATCCTAATAGAACAGTCTTGTACGAGAATTGATATTCACTCAAGAGTTCATGACATACGCATAACACGTCCCTAAAATAGTGTCGTGTATTTCTGAAACTCACTGTGTATATCCTAGAAGAGAGAAAGATACGCAATTATGTTTCTTAGCTGATTTGCCCCACTGTCCTGGGCGCACGGTTAATTTATACGAAGTAATCTGCTTGTAAGAAAATAATTGGCACATTAAAATAATAAAGTAAAAGGCAAATAATTTTTTAAACACCTTTACGGATCAAAATCCTACACAGAAATACGATCCCAAGCCCATAATGATGTCCTTAGGAGCATTTAAAAGGTAAAAAGTAGCCAATTAAAGTTCTTTCTCGCTTTCTTACATTAATAAATTTCTTCAAATTATCGTCACAAGACTTGAATTCTTTAATAATGTTACACAAAGTCGAACTTTTACGGAGTCTATTTTTACGATAACACTTAAACATTAGGAGCTGTCTCAGTTATTCACACTTAAGTAACCAGAATAGACCAATGATAATTTGTCATTTTCAGTGCTTCCTTCCAAATTCAAGTAAATCAACTACGTTTCAATAAACTTTAAATCAATGACTACACACAAATTAACCATCTAAAACACAAAGTTAGTCAAAATAATATTTAGAAATTCATTCTCTACCTCAAAAAGAACACAACAAGTCACCATTACAAAGATCAATTACAAATTCTGCTGAGAGGGATAATCACGGTTTCTTCTGAGAATCATAAGAAATCCATAAGTATGCAATTTATGGGAAAATACTGAATTGCTAAATGTCAAAGCATATGATGCATATAGTTATTACTGTTGAATGAGATATTCTACTACTGGTGAGAGCATCTCAGCTGTGTTGACAGGCTTTTCAAGGAAAACGCCGTGCCAACACCTTGAGGAAGGTCACGGCCAGACTATGCCTACATCCCTTTAATTTTAAGATACGTAATACGTAATCCAACTCCACGTAAAGTTAATTATGTATCTGATGAGTCATTAAACAACTTAGAAGATATACAGGCCTACACATAAATTCGTGTCACGTGCTGCTGAACAGATGGATACGTAACTGCCCATCGTTTCGGTCAGAATACGAAAGCCGACAAGTCAAATCACAAATATTTTTATACGATGACAAATGTGTTAAAACTTTCCGATGACGCTAATGGTTATATCATCCAGATCATTGTTACTGTTATTTTATTTTGCTCGCAAGCATTTTTATTCCTTTAATGACATATTTCTTGCTTCATCAATTTCCTTTCAATCTTAAGATTTTATTTTCTATACATTGGCCCTGTTCTCGTGTTTTATGAAGTTCGTATTGTAGTCTAACTGTATTTCCCCCAATTTTTTGTACAGTGTGACATTTTTATTCCGTAACTGTATTTTTTGCTTTTGTCAAGCGCTTTAACCTCTGAAACCGAAAATCTTCTATATAATATTTAAGAACTCAGTCCGTACCGCGAAGAAAACACTTCACCATTATAAAAACCAACTGGTTAATGCTGTTGAAGGAAATTATCCCTGTTTAGACCATGAATCATACAAAACTCATTAATACGAAATAGAGTTACTGATTGTTAAAGCAGGTGGTACATATATATCGAATTGTTATTCTTGTTATTATTGGTATTAACAATATTATTTTTATTATTATTAACCTATGGTTTTTTTGTGGCAGCTTTTATAATGGAAGCCGAATTGATATCGATACAGCCACTCCCTTGAGGTAAGAATTTCTCACTTACTAGAATCCTCATATTAAATGACGTTTCGTCGGAAATAATTAACAAAAATGTAACGATTCTGTATGAAAATGAAGTTCAAAAGTTGATACAGCGTTGCTCCTACCTTCGCTGAAGTACTCCTTGCTACGAAGCACACTAGCATGGACCGGCGTAATTACGTGAGGTCATCAACACATAGAGCGGAGGCGGAAGGCATCGAAGAAGATGACGAAGAACTTGAAGACGGTTTCGGAGACGAAGATGACGGTGAGAAGACCATCATCATTGACAGTAAAATTCGATGGTGCTGAAGAATCTTTATAATCATTATCATCATTATCGCCACTATCAGCAGGTATAAGAATAACACGGGGCAGAAAACTACGCCGAGCTCGTGATTCAGATGAAGGGGACTTTGCGGTGACACTAGCCACCCTACGGTCTTCGACACGCGAAAAGCGACGGGGATGAAGGGCGAACATTCTCTGCGGATAGGGGACACAACCCCCAACATCAGAGACATGCTTTTAAAAACTTCTCAAAATGTAGCTTATTTGCTGATACACTTGTATAAAATAACAGTTTCAAAGTGCAGGGAAGCTTAAAAGATTTTAAACCCTTAAGAAACATTTAAACGTTCTATTTCTAAATATAAAATTACGTTTTTCACTTCCAAACTTTGCATCTAATAATTAAAGTATTTAATAATGAAGAATAAAATAAAATGCATTTTATTATTGGAATTATTTCACATGCAAAACTTAATTTTTATAGATACTAATTTTTCTATCTAATGGGGTCCCAAAGCCCTTTAAACACTTTTTAGATCCGAAGCACTCTTTTCACATTTTAAAAACATCACAAAAACTACACTCAGACGTAAGGAATTTAAATAATATAAATAATACAAAATATCTTATGGCCGCTTTGATTCTATACGATACGTCTTCAAATGACAAGTCTTAATCCGACGTTTTGTAATAAGAAGCGCTGCAACGAGAAGTTACATGGATGAGCGATGTAAAATAATTACGTGTCTTAGTTTTGGTGTTCGTTTGAAGTCTGTTTCTTAAAAAGTTTTGAGTCGGTTTTGAGATAATTTAGGAATGGGAAACGAATAACATGAATAACCAATACCACGACGTCTGCAAGACTGACTGACTCTCTCCAGGCCTCGCGTTGCCAATATGCGAAGTCCAACCCCCTTCACTTCACCCTCCGCCGTCAAACTGGTTCAGAAGCTAACCGCGCATGCACAGAATACAATTCCATACATTCTTCTAACTGTCCCACAAAACCAGCCCCTTCTTCCCGCAAATAGTATCATAGGATGTGCAACACTTTAAAAAGCAAATTGTCATTTAACTAGTTTTGTGAGAAATACTTCATAGTTATATACTATGAAGTATTTCTCACAAAACTAGTTAAATGACAATTTGCTTTCATGTCAATGCAGTGGGGATAAATGAGGACATAATATATCACTTTGCAAGGAAAGCATAGTTGATTAGTTTTATATTATAAACAAATGCAATATCACGTGTATTTTTAAATTTATAACAATTATTATAAAATGTGTAATAAATAAAATAATTATTTTATATGCTGAGTGAGATATGAGGTTCTCACCGTGGCGAATATAAAGATGGTTTAGTTCTGGGTTGTTACGCTGTGTAGTCTGGTAGAATTTTACCGACGTTTCAGAAGTGCTTGCTCAATCAATTATAAAGATGATTATTGGCTTGATGTTAGTGATAACAAGCAGTTCTGAAAAATTCCGTAAACTATAAGACCACAAGGGCGCAAAAACCCACAAGATAACTATCTTAATTTTACACATTAATTTATTTGTTGTAAATTAATAAAATAACTTAACACACTCTACGATGAGTGAACATAAAACGGAATACAATTTTAAAAGGAAACTTCCCAGAGTTGATACGTTTCATACAGCTCCAGTAGACAGAATGCAGTATTTATGACTTGAATGATGAATTGTGCGGCAAATTTGATTGATGAGGAAACACTCGACTTGTTTTTCGAGAAACATAGCAAATAATCTTGAACTCTGATGTGCTGTTTCAAAAATATACGGAGTGTTTTATTCACAGATAAGTACGCCATTGTTCCTCTGTGATTTCTGTGCGCTAGTCTACCCGCATTGAGATGAGAAGAAAGGAAGGGAGAAAAAGAAAATAAATGAAGATATTAAGGAAGAAAGGAACGAAGAAGAAATGACGAGTAAAACAAAGAAGAAAGAAATGAGGAAAGGAAGAAAAGAAAGGGAGGGAGGGAAGAAGGAAGAAATAGCAAGAAAAGGGGAGATAAGAAAACAAGGAATAAGGAACGGAAGACGGGGGCTATAGTTTCCCCGAAACGTCAGTAATCACCAACGAGACTACACAATGCCACACCCAACTCAAATTATTATTTCTATGAAAATTTCTCATCTTTTGTATCTTTAGCATGTTCTACATTTTGGGATTACATTACAAGATGGTTGGTTAAATAGTCAACTTTCTACTAACACCCTGCTTTTACAATCTGAAACTTTGCATTTTCCCCCAGAATGTACTTGCAGATATAATTCGATTCTCAAAGTAAATACCTGTTATTTCCTTAAACAGCAGTAATCAATTGATATCCGTAGAAGGAAATGTAAATGTCACTGTAACTAAGAACAATACGTTAAACTAATAATATCAAGTGGAACAGATACTTACCTTTCATTACTGAAATAGACGTCTGACATAAGAGACGTTTACAAAGAAACTGGCATTATGGTGAAAGTAACAATCTTACTTAAAAGAATTATCAGCGTTACCTCAAAAGATAATCCACAATTTCATCATGAAATACGAATTGTTTAAACAATTTATGCAGAACTCTGCCAACTTCGGTTAATTCTGATATAATCAGTAGAAATAAGTTACATTTTAGAATTATATAATACTAATGCAATTTAAAAATGAAGTTACCATTATTTCCTATGTTTTAGTGTATTATTCTCTTTAACACATCTAAATTTCAGATAATTAACGAAATACTGAATTACGAAAATATAGTTTGTGTGGTAAAATTTTGAATTATTCAATTTTTCAAATATGCTATGGAAAATCCAAGGGCAACATTTTCAGTATTTTTATATTAAAGCTTATAAAGAAATCGAACTTTAAACACGAAGAACAATTTATACCTCGTCCAATATTAATATAATTTAAATATATTTTAGAATAAAATACTGATGCTTTATTTCCTTAGCGTGTTCATAAACGAAATCCTTAACTTACATTACATCGCCCCGCAAATTATAGATATAAATTTAAGTAAGTCCAACTGGGGCATTCCTCAAAATTTTAAAAGTCTTAAAATTACTTTTTTCATTCAGAATTATTTAGAAAGATGAAACTTGAAGAAGAATCTCTTGAGGTATTTGCTATTCTAAGCAAACCCGTGATAGTGTTGCAATGTACGTAGAACGAAGAGCCAGATCGTGAATTTACGAAAGTCACGCTGGGCGAATTCTCCACACGTACACAATTTTGCGGCTTTCAGCAAGTATCGTAAAAATACATTTTTCTGTAATAACTTATTTGTTTCAGCATGCCATACCAAAGATTTTACTTTCATAATTCATAAGTAGTTTAATCATATGTTCATGTACACAACAGATATACATCTAAAATTATTTCAGTCCGGCTCTCCGCTGTATTACATCGCATATCTGCAACTGCAGAAGCTGTGAAGGCACTAAAATAATGAAAAGTTCACTAAAGCTTTACTTCCAGAAGCTGCAAGGAGGCAACATCACATTCAACACGCTTAGGCACTTATTTAGTTAAAATCTGCACTAGCAATGACCGTTAAAACATCTGATTTTGGGTGACGAAAGATACAATAACAAACACACGGCCTCTTCCGTTTCTACAAAGCTACATGTGAACCAGACCATATTTTAGGGGACAGAGGCAGTAACCTGTGAATGTGAGAATTAATGTTTTAGAAGGCATTGCGCAAATAATTCATGTACTGTACTTATAAAAACAGACGCCACGATAATTAATTCATAAATAATTATAAAATTATAATAATTTGTTATAAGATTTATTTCTTTAAAAATCCTATTAAATCTAAAGACACTCTTTAATTAAACTACTACAGACAGTCACAATTATTTCACAATCAGCCTATAAATGCGTTCGACAATAAGTGCATTTGTTAATATTCCCCTACATACGGACGTATAGGCTAAATCTGGATTAGTACAGACGAATATATTTAGCCCTTTAAAGCTGAAGGTTGTCTAAATAATATTTAAAAATTCACTCCGTATCACAAATAAAACACAGAGTACATTAAAAACTTCTAAGATGTAATAAGCTGTATTTCTTAGGACTCGATACCAGTGTGCCCGATTACCTACGGAATTTAAAGCAATAAAACGCTTCTTCAGATGTTTTAACGACACGTAATATCGTCCACTCTACAATGTTACTAAACAAGACCTACGGTTGTCATCTATAAGTGCTTACATGCATGCATATATCTATCTAAAGTGCCCTCAAATAGCAGACAGTGTATCATTCAAACTGTGCATGAGAGTTTTCTCTCCTTTAGGTACTTGGCTTCCTTTATTCTCCAGGGTCGTAGCTTCATGGCAAAGCTTTGTTAAAATTAAAAGGAAATAAACTGCTAAAACAGAAATAAGAGGAAGCAGTCACTGAACAAAATAAACAAAATATGTACGCTATTTTAAATGTCTATAAAACTGACGGAATATTTTCTCACGAATGAACAAAAATTATTTTTACAAAGGCAGCTGTTAGTATATGTGTATCTAAATGACTAACCTCATCTATGTCAAGAAAGAAAATTAGTTCTTTTAAATAAATTACTGTATATACAGGTGTTTGTCAGTTTAAATATAATAAAAGTTATGCATGGACCTAATATGGTTAAATATTTTTTTGTAATGAGATGATTGGCAGAGATGTCCTTCTTACGAAAAATAAAATTAGTGTGTTTAAGAATAAAATGCAGAGTAAAATATTTCAACCTAATACTGAAAATGTAATAAGAGGGTGGAGATAATTTGTAAGCTACTCTTTACGGTGTAAAATTATCACTGAGTGTAGAAAGGGGAGGGGATAGATGTGGTACAAGAGCGCATGCGTAAAATGACAAATCCACACAAAAATGTGTTCTGAAATAATGAAGAGAAGACATTACTTTCCTGCTCTATATATAGTAGCAGACGGTCGTAAGAAAATACCAAAGTGAGTCTTAACAGAAATGTGGTACATTGTTCTGGATTGGACTCAGATTAGGACGCGGTCCAGTGAAGGGCTCTTGTAAACATTGTAATGATCCTTCATATACAATAACACACGGAAAATTTGTTAACGAGTTGAGCAACTATTCGATGCCAAATTAATCTGCCAAATTAAGTTAGCTGATTATGTGTTAATACTGCTATATCATAATATGTAATATGTGTTGAAAAAGTAAATAAGCCATATAAATGATCATATGTGGAGTTCTGTGAATATCGTCTAAAATCTTTTAATTCTTTCTTCTGGCAATCGCGGCGGTCAATTATCGTCTCTCATATTCTACGTATTTCGTCGAAACGCAGAAACAGTAAATGCACGCCTGGGGTCACTTTTCACTCGAGACTATTATTTATTACAGGTGCAACTGCTATTATTTAGCAAAACTCTAATCTAACGGAGTTGTGTAAGGTTACCAGCATTTATCAGAATACTATCTAAAATATTCTAAACATTCCAAGAACCCAATTCTTAGCGTAATGCCTGTATTGTGAACTTTCATACAATTTAGTACACATACAAAGTTCTCGGCCTGAAACATGAATTAAAAACACCTTTCTGTCCACAGAAAGTGTATGCAAAGAGTGTGCTGAGAAGAATACATGTACCTCTCGGGGAATGGAATAAATACAAGTAATGTGTACGATTTCCGGTCTTTACGGTGGCGAATACAAAAATGGCTCTCTTCTGTTTGTTTTGTCCATGATCCTGATAATGGAGGCAGCAAGAACTCGGAATGAAATTATCCTAAATCTAACGGGTCTCACCAATTTACTGATAAGACAGAACTCCGTGTATCAGATTCCTTCGTGAGAAGCTAACAGGTGCAGTTTCTCAGCTAGTCAAGATATTACATGCGATTCTCTAAAGAAACCGCGTTTACTTCTCCGAGTAGCATTAACCAAATGATTTTTGTAACGACAGAAGTTGTGTTTTGAGGTAGGAACTGCATTTTAAAATATTATCAAGACGAGTTTTATCTTTAAATGGGTTAAATCGAATGGACCCTTGGAACGTTTACATTATGAAGTGCATAGAATGTTTCTACGTAAAACAAATTGGGCTAAAATGCTTTAATAGGTGGCGTGCTATTGTGTCTATCTAAATTCAAAGTTATCACAATTTATTAACATTTATATTACAAAAAACTCTCCTACAGTTATGGCTATGTGCCTACAAGAATTTTCCATCAACTTCCTGGTGAAACGAAAAGAATGAAATAAATTATATTAAACTACCAAAGAAGCTTAAGTATTCTGACACAATTCACTCCGAAGTTGGTGGAAAATTTAGTTACTGTGCTCTGAATTTACAATTGAAATAACTGTGCATTAGTGCGCCAAATAAAAAAAACACGATTTACGGCAAAACGGACGGGGACAGAGGATGGAGAATGCTGGGATATATTTTTAATACCCATTATAAAAACTGTAACTTTATTAACACTTCCTGTCGATTCAAATAATTCCAATGGGCATAACACCAGGACTACTGCTGAGCGAACTGTTCAATGCCCAATTTTTGTACGAACGTCTTAATACATTCCATCATTCCACTTGAAGTATGCCTTTAACTACCTGTTTCTATGTCAGGGATTATTTTATGACTTCTTTGTGTGGTATTAAAAACCTGATCTAGTCACAAAAAAAATATCGGTATACTTGTGAACTGTTTTGTCTAATATATATATATAATGTTATTAGGCTGATATTTTCCTCCCTGCAGTTGCGAAAAAGACATGCTGAATTATCGCGCTGACGTAAAAATCTCTTGGAAGGCAGCTACATTGAAGACAGACACTAACTGCCTAGCTAACTACATAAACCCACAGTGCAGGATCATCTTTGAAAGATGGAGAGTTACTAAGCTTGTCGAGAAATTCCTTGCTTTTATGCAAACCCATGATTTATTACCGTGTTCGCAAAATTACAATATTGGTCCCTGTACTGATTTCGTTGAACTGTTTTGTTCTTCACATTTCATTTTTCTAAGATCCATTTTACATAGTCTTCCCACGTACGCCTACGTCACCCAAGTCTTAATTTTATCCCACTAATATCTTGCATGTATATTCCATTACATATGCTCTGTTCGCCTCATACCCCTAGAGAATGTGAGGCAAGGCGAAGAATAGAAATTAATTTCCTTACTGTTACAACTGTAGCAAAAAAGTTTCTTTAGACAATAGCTGTCACTAGAGGGTAAGACACAATGAAAAATAAAATAAGATTTCGAAGAATAAATTCACATCTGGCTGTGTGGGGACCTTGATCGTCAGCTCCACTGAGTTCATCCAGGCACGTAATCAATAATGAAACTGAGAGGGTCAAAGTAACAGACGTTTATGCAACTGATTGCGAATTGATGGGCTGCAGTGTGATTCTACTCCCATACATCATCATGCTTTGAGTGTGGCCTGCAATAACGATACTGAATGGGCAATTATACACACTCAAAGTCAATCAGCACAGCCTATTTTGAACTTGTTATATGTCGACCCAACACATTCATGTATTCATGTTTTATAAATGCGTCTTTTTGCTATCTTACATACTTCACACTGTTTCAAAACTATGAACACCACAAATATAGCCTAAAAGTGACCACATTAAAAAAATATTTGTATTCTCGTATTCAAACAGTTTATGTAATATTTAAAATAAAACTTTTATACCAAGAGATACTTTATGTAATTTACAAATTTTCTGTTTGATAAATCATTTAAAATATATCATTAACTTCGATTTGATCTCCATGTAAATCTGGTGTAGTATGACACCGCTATTAATCAAAATAAAATCTTGACAACAAATTTAGTGTCGATTCCAATACCAAAAGTAACCGAAGGCCAGTTCAGTAGTTAAGGAGATTAAACATAAGGACTCATACATGGGCATAAAAGCGCATAATAGCAAACAGGAGTTTAAGCAGAGATGCAAAATGCACATGCAAGAGTTTACTATCGCTTCTGCTTACTGCAAGCGGAAGAAGCCCGTACAAATTCAACGGGGAATTATTCATTTTGTATCATCAACCCATACGCCCTTTCTTCCATTCCTTTATACTACCTGAAAGTGCAAATAACTAACTAATGTTAGAAGCACTCCGCCATTTGGTTTCATTACAGAAATTTCGGACAATCATGTGAAAACGCACACTCATTAAATGTATACTACGGAATGTGTGTCCTACTGAAATCAACAAAAAAATTTGTGACACGTCGGAGAAGAGAAAAACTGAGATCTAAATTTATCTAGGCTGAGTTTTGGAATCATACATGGTTCTCGGGTAGTGACATGTCTTTTCTACGACTTCATCTCCTATAGGGATGCTGCGTCTTTCTCGAGATATGTATCGATATTCGAAGGAGACAGGACAGCTCCACGTATCGAATGCTTTAGTCCAGCCATCCGGTGGGACGTACATGTAGCCGATCTGCCGTACACTAGTCTCAGCAGGGGCCATGAACTGTCCAACTCAATTTATATACAGATGAAGTATTGATGTGCTACACTTTTCGGACCATACGTACATGAATATGTGACTCTTCGCAAATCCGGATTTCTTATTTATCATGCTAACGAATCATATTCAATTATCTCCTACAATTTAGTTACAAAATTATTTTGCCGAGTCCTACTAAAAAGCCTAAGAATACAATTTATACATACGTAATTTTACCTGCTCTTTTATATTAATGAATGTGAGGGAATAACGAGACTGGAAGTGTCTGTAAATAACTGCTGACAGGAAAATGTAGAATTATAAAATATAAGGCGGATAATATTAAAAACCAGCCTAGCGTATGACCCGTAAAAATTAACAGGAACAAAACTTTTTGTGTTGGACATTAACACGGTTTACTACAGCGTTACCTTTCCAAATAGCACAAAACCTACAAAATTTATAAAATGTATTTATAAACTAAGTTAAATGTAAAAACATCTTCACAGCGACAGACGCCATATTCCAGCCAAATGCACCAACACAAAAGCCACTTCCTCACAATAGGTACAGCCGTGGTCCCCTTGTTTGCTTTTATTGCGACCAGAGTCACCACCGTCATAACTTATTTACAAAAATTTTGTTTTTGTATCACACGGACAGCGCAGTCGCGCAGGCAAACGTGATGGGCAGTGGCTGTCATATTGTGAGTGGACAGATTGGAAGCCTCATAATTCTACATACATTGTTCGCGTGATTAAGTCAAGATTGACGAGATTGAAACAACATGCAGCACGCATGGAGGGCACGAGGATAGCGTAACAAGCTTCAGTCTGAAAGCTTACGAGTAGAGACCACTTGGAAGAACCATGCTCGAATAACATTAAGCTGTATCTTAGCTTGATGTTTTGGATGTCGATTAGCTCTGTTATGATTTCGAATTCTGTCTCCTAAGAAAATTATCTTGGAATTTATTTATTAACATAAATCTGTCAATGTGTTGATCGCTTTGGCGACCCATTACAGTCTCAGCTGCCTCTGCGGTAGTCCGTTTTTTCTTGATATTACCACAAACAAACAAATAAACAGGATATTAATTAATTAACAGAGAGCTTTTAAACAATGTTGTTAAAACCGTCGGCACATTATGACCTTGCTTTCTACTTGTCACACCCAAATTTCATTGGACGTCATAAAAACCTGACGGGAGCAGAATATTTGAAAGACCTAGACATAGATGGAAAGATAATTGAAGATGTGTCCTAAAGAAATACAGTGCACAGTTTTTGATTCTATTCATATTTCTCAGGACAGGATCCCATATCGGGATCATGTGAACATAATG
>NW_019060305.1:1466130-1477787 GCF_000696155.1 Zootermopsis nevadensis | reverse complement strand
TTTCCTACTTTATACTGGGTACAAACAAGCCTAAGTTTCCATACTTCGCTTGAAAATAACCGAGGTAAATAAAGTACATAATTTATTTCGTGGTTATTTCTCATCGGAATACGCAGAGTTACGTCATGTGTGCACAAAATCCACGACGAATTTTTTTTATTACATCGTGCAAGGCACATTGATATTATTGCTGTTAATTATCAATGTAGCCTACATCACACTGGATCAAACTGAAAAATTCCTTTGCAACTACAAAAATATTCTATTATAATATTGTACCGTACAGCCTATTCTACATTTCTTTCAAGGTGAAGCTGGTAGATTCCGCTACTAAGATTTCTATTTAATTAATAATGTACTTTTAACTGCATATTAAATATCAAAACGAATCATAAACCCACACGTCTTGAATAAATATAACTGCTTTAATATGCAGTAATATTCGTTCATGTAGAGAATAATTATAAAGGTTTTCATTACCAGAATTAAACTCATACCCCTTTAGAGTTTATTACATTTAAATCCACCTACATCGTTCCATGTCGATGTAAGTTAACTGAAAACTAAATATATATAAATACATGCTAGATTTTTAAGATAATGAAAGGAATATAGTATTTCTATACTTGAATCATTAAAATAGAAAATAAAAGAACAGTTTATTGTTATTGCTTCTCATATTTCATTAAGACTGCAACGTACATTATTCTATCTAAAGCAATTGTAATGCAGAAACGTTATAAAAACTTTAATATGTTTCTTATTGCCCCATAAGAGAGCATTGTACGACTGCGCATAACTATTTGTTATAACACGCCTCTTACGGTAGTAATTTGTAGGGTAGACGTATAAAGCTGTTAACAAAAGACAGGGAAAAAATGGCGTTGAAAATAAAATGATGAAATGTTTAAAACAAAATTTCGGTTGTCGGCGACTAGCGGTATTGAACGGGAATCCTCAGAGCAGCGCCTAATGGCAGACTTTGGAATCAGAATAATGCGATTAATCCATTTAAAGGTCCTTGAATTCCTTACGAACATCCTGTTTCCATTGACATACCACAAATAACTTGTTGCATTCCTCTCTAACAAACTGTTAATATAAGAATGGCAGACACAACGGACAAACATTAAACTGAATCACAACACCCGTGAATACAGAATCCAAAAAAATATACCGCGAAAATACAAATATTATGCAACACTCCACTACAATACGCATTTGTTAATACGAGAACCTAACCCTCCCAAATTTACTTAACCTTTTCGATTAAAACACTAGAAATTTTGTGTGCTGCATTTACATTTTGTTTGGGAATATCACACGAAAGGAGTTTCATGTCAATTATCAACAGGCAAAAATACGTATTCATAATTTTTCGACAACCAAGGAAATATTAAAACAGAAGATTATTCTTGAAGTAAAATCGTGTGCAGAAAAAGCTGGAAAGTAAAATAATCTTCAATTTGTCTTTCCACTTAAAATTATTCGTCTCTACACGAACGTCTTTTTGTGACTTCACATTCAAGTAGCATTAAAATCCCTGGTAGTAGAATTCACATTGCAGTCAGACAATCAAATCAGAGTTCGTTGCCACTATCGGAACTGTAGTTAACCGGCATTCTTAGTACATAATCGCTGCTCTTTCTTGTTCTCTTAAAAATCCAGGTTTAGGAAATCCAATAAAACGTAATCAACCGACTTAGTACCGGAGATAAAATACCGATTAATTCCAGGTTTTGACATCAGCACTGTAATAGACGATAAAAACTGACAGTGATAAATGGAATTCAAATCTGTAGTTTTAAAGATGATACTTTGATCCCGGGTTTCACGGGACATCTTCATCTTTCATTTCTGTACCATCGGCATAGAAGAACTTAAAAGACGTGGAAGGAACGCTGTCTACCATCCGGCAGATATAATCGATCAAAAACCTGTCTTCTTGTTAAATGTACCGAATAATTTCCACCTAGCTGAAGAAGCAAGGCATTCTCAGGGTTGGAAGAACTCAAAGCAGACTGACAGACGGCCTTCCAGAAATGAAGCCGATTAATCGATTCCTCCTTGCAACTCCTACGCTTTTCGCCTACTTCCTGTTTAAGGCGGGATAAGAGTATACAGACAGTCATAAAAAGGTGTATACACACATTCAATTAATGAATTAGAGACATTTTCATAATATTTACATACGTCAGTATTCGCACTTCGTGAATTAGCGAATCTAGAGGTGTTCAAAATGACCTCCGTTAGCTTCGTGGCGCAGTTGACGGCGGTAAAAAGCAGACACCAAAGTTGCTGCTGTGTATACATCTTTTGGGGAAACACTGTACTTATGTCTTAGGCACAGCTGAATTGCACTTTTAGTTTCGTATATATAATATAATATTCTTTACGATTTTTTAACATCTTCAATAGCTGGAGAATGTGAGGAAAACCACAAGAGACTAACTCATAATAGACGGTCTATAGGTGAAGTTTCGAACATGGAATATCGAAAATATGCAGCAGGAGTATCAAACCATCGACCGCAGTATCCAGTCGACTTTTTTAATGTTCAATAACGTACTCAATTAACTGCGGTTAAACATATGTTGTGAATTAAAAAACAACTTTTTTGACTGAAACTGTTCAAACAAGAAAATATAAAAGAGAAATATATGACAAGAAAGAATCAGTTACAAAATATATTAGAAACAGACAAAACACAAGAAACAAATAAAAATGGAACAAGAAAATAAACAAACACACACAGCTCAGAGAAAAACACAACAAAGTACGCTAAATAAAATAACTTGTCTGCATAATGACAAGCAGCCACCTAAAGACTAAAGTAGAATAACCTCCCGAAACGTCGCATACATACATTAAATATTTCTTAGAAAACATAAAATACTAAAAGTAACTGCAGTAATGTAATAAGTACAGTACAGTTAACGTATCTGCAAAATTTCCTGTAGCAATTAATCACTTTGATCACACGATTATGAACTGGGTTATCTAATTTCATAATGCGACTTACTGTTTGATTAAGATCTAGGCATTATCTTCAATTTTCAATTTCCTACCCACAGCGAGCGAAGACATTAAAGCTGTGTCATCATACTGCACGCGAACCGCAATGACAATTATTTCGCTGCTTGACGTTGGAGTTCCGTTTTCCAGCAGCAACGGCCAAACTTTCAGTTCAGAAATCACTGGAGTTGCGTTAACAAGGGGAAGACATGCAAATATGATCCGAAACTTCACCAATTATAATTACGACGTTTTATTCTGAATGTTCCAGACAGTCTGTGCGAAATTTTGCTTTCTTCATTTTCATGCACTGCTGGTAGAGACAAGCTGCATGTCGATTCCCCTATTCCACGACGCTGTACCAACTATCTAGACAACGTCGAAGAGCAGACCAATACTTGAAGATTTCCGTCTTCTGGGTTGTTGCGCTGTGTAGTCTGGTCGATGTTAACCAACGTTTCAGAGGTCATACTGCCTCTATCATCAGGGACCTCTGAAACGTTGGTTAACATCGACCAGACTACACAGCGCAACAACCCAGAAGACAGAAATCTTCATCGCCCTGATGACAGAGGCAGTATGACCTCTGAAACGTTGGTTAACATCGACCAGACTACACAGCGCAACAACCCAGAAGACAGAAATCTTCATACTCACCGTTGTGAAAACCTCAAATCTTACAGACCAATACTTCTTTGAATAAAGAATTGGAAAATATTTAAAACAAAGTGGTTGTGATCTATTTTAAGATATTAACACAAGATCCGTAGCTGAGGAAAATTACGAAACGTGTCACTCTTGACAACAAATCTCGAGGCCGCAATTTAAATTCGGGACCTGCAGCTTAAGAAGAATGAATGCCAACTGCTGAAGATGACGTTCAGTAGAAGCGAGAGCTATACAATGTAAAAATGTTTTTATCAGTTACATTTTAACAACTGCATAGAGTTGGTTATTTACTGAAAAGCTGTAGTCACTGAATTGACCAAGAAATATGGCACTGTCGTGGTACCGGAATGTTGGTTAATATATTCACTGGAGAACTTTGAATACTATCTGAGCGAATTTAATCGAGTCCCTAAATTCTAAGTTAAAATTCATCTACAAGGTCCCACGTTCAGCTGCCTTGCCATATGTGCTACATGGCCTCCATATATCTGCACCGTTCCGATTATGAAGCTCTTCATTATCTACTTTCGTCTTTCTACCCCGTTCATCCATGGGTCGTATCTCGCACAGGGTCTGACTGGTTTCGAAAGACAGAAAGATAAGAAACTGACAGTCAAAAATATAACAAACGAATAAAGGGAGGTCAGAAAATTCAATGATCTAAAGAAAGAAAATAAATAAGGGACGGAAGACACTAAAAAAAATAAGAAACTAAAAAAAGAAGAATTGAAAACTTTACTTCCTTCTATCTCGTATTCCCTCCAACTGGTCAACCATTAATCAAGACAGAAAACAACGTTACATCCATTTTTACAGTGTGGACACAGAAGTCCATCCATTACGGGGGTTTGTCAGGTGACGATAGGACGGAACTCCAACTGGAGGCAAGAAGAGTGGGGCAAACTTCTTAGAGACTCACCAGCTTCTACAGGGCACGTAATTGCTCTCGTATCGTAGAAGCCACCAAGACAGGAAATGACATCGTTTCACGGTCGGTCCATATCCTAAGTTGGAAAGCGGTACAAGGCTATTAAAATTTTAGTGTTACAAATTGCTACTGCATTCAGTTTTATACGCAAAAGCGATTATTCAATACGCAGTCTGAGTGGTTACAAAGCAAAGGAAAGGTTCGCCATTTATAATGTAGAATAATTTATTGTAAGCTTTCAGAGAGAATACTTTCTTTATGGGCGCTACGGCAGTAAACACGCAAGACTACAGAATTTTAAAAAAATTGCGTAAAAATCCGTAATGTTACACTTCTTTGGAAGCTAAATAAAATTATATTGGTCAAAAGAAAAATGTTTTATCACCAAGACCATCGTAAAACGTAAGCTGTTTCAAAAGTAATGTGCTGAAATTATTATGAATAGACTGAGTGAATCAAGCAGAGTGCTATGGATCTTGAACCTGCGGTGAAGCTAAGAACTAGAGGAAAATGTACAAGCTTACGGTTTTTACAGTCATTCAATTATACAATTTCTATTCTGGTACTTAGACAAGAAAAGAAAGGAATGATTGTTAGTTGCATGAGAGTAAGAATCGTCGTGTGGCGAAATTTAAATAAATCCAGTCATTTTTCGTTAATTTGCTGCAAGCTACTCTACGTCTCGCGACTTTCGCTACTTACGTATATAGACCACCATTTCTTTTCAAGGGACAAATGAACAAAATTTTCTAGGTTCTTGTTCCATGTCATTGAAGATTGTGTATGGTTTGAAGAAGGTAATACCAAGGGCCTAAGGGTCGAAGTTGGCGCTTTGAATTGAGATATTAGATTAATTCAACGGAAAGCCGAAGAACGGAGGGCGTGTACACTGTTTCGACAAGTCTCAAGAACGAATTACTTGTGCATGTAGACTTATAAGACAAACAACATCTGTTTCTTTCAACGTGGTAAGCCGTTACCCAATCATCTTTTAATTTTAATCTCCCAATAATAGTCCTCACTGAAACATGATGACTTCCAAGACATTTAAGGAGATGTCGACAAAGAGTATCTCAGTTACTACACTTATATTGAATCTACGTAAGAAATCTTTTGCTTATTTCAAAGATACCTTGAGTGACTGTAACGACCTTCCTCATAATTTTATAATAAGTTTGTCAACACTGCATATTCTTACAAAGGCGACGCTATTATGTGAATGGTTAACAACCTACATGGCAAAAACGCCTGTCTTTATTGGGGGAGAAACATTTCAACATGAATATTATCCTGTAAGATTTGAGGTTTTCACGGCGGTGAGTCTGAAGATGCCTGTCTTCTGTGTTGTTGCACCGTGTAGACTGGTATAAATTTACCGACGCTGAAGAGGTACGATGAGTCTTACTCGTCGCCCTGATGATGGAAGCAGGAAGAACCACGGAAACGTTCGTAAACTTCTATCAGATTACACGACACAACCACCCAGAAGACATCATCTTCATGAACGGTTTCAATAGAATCTGTAATTATAGTCTTTAAATCCTTGGTTCTGGCCACCAGAGTTTGTATACGCAGTCTTTAACAGAAGTGAAGTCTCAGGGTTTTATGTTTGGTGACTGAAGTGGGGAAGAGATTGGTCCACCGACATTGAAAGTCTTAGTTCAAGGAATCGCGAAAATGCATGCTCCAGTGCGGCAATGCCCGTCTTGTAAAAACACAGAAGGCAGCAGGTAATCTAATGAATGAACGGAATGCTAAGGCTGTCAAGACAACTGTTGGATGTCACTGTCGCGTCTCAATGAACAAAACTCTCCAAGCACGTGAGCCTATAACAACCCACACCACACAAACACTTCTCGACTGCCTCTCACGTGTTCCTGTACAGCGCGAGGCTGTTCTGGTCCCAAGTTCTTACGTTTCGTTTGTTTTCCTTCCAAAACACAACAGAGAACAGGTTTTATTGAAGAAACAGTTGTCTTGGCAGGTAGCTGAAGCACGGAAATTGCAAATTCCTCACTGGCTAGCCTTTCAACTGGCGTGAGAACACATTACAATAGCTTTAGGCACACAGACATAAACTTTTACGTGAGAACTTTTCCGCAGTTGACCCCGACATTTGTAAGATAAGTTGCCACAGTTCGTATAACTTGTGCGGGCTATGGTTAAACGCGTGTCGTATCCCCCCCCTACACACGCACACATACACACACACATTTTCCACTAAACACGCGCCATTTATGTTTTTCTCAGATTGTTTATACCAAACACGCACAGATGCCTTGATATCCTATGGAAAATTATTCCAGAGTTTCACCTGTTTATCCGGTCATGTTACGACAAACCATTCGACGTAACGGGTTGTCTCCTGCGGCGAAGCCGTGGTGATTGACGTTATAATTATTATGCAAATCAATCGGAACAGCAGAGATTACAATTGGCAACTTACATCTCACAGACGTGTGTGCCACTTGCTAATAAAGAATACTTGTACCAAACTCATTTACCGAAAAGCGTGTGACAACCAGGAGAAAAGCGATGATCTTGGAAGTGAGGCCGGTCGTTATGAGAGAAACATATGGAACTTGTCAAAAATACAACGCTTTGCTTGTGCGTTATGTTTTATTTGCTGGGAATCATCGGTTTCTAGCCACAGATTTACCGACTTCGGCGTAGGCCCGCACTGCCGAGGTCAAAGCAAAAGGCAGTCAGTTCAATTAATTCAGCGGTACACGTGGAGATACCTGATGGTAATTACACATATTTATTTTCTCCTTGGACGGACCTATAAATCTGGATACAGTAAATGTAAATCCTGTTTCAAAATGGATAAACGTAGAAGGGATACACCGAAAATGATACTTAAACTATGCAGCTCACTGTATTAGCTTAAAATCTGTTATTAATTGGTGCGCAATAACAACTCCATTTGTGCCTACCATAATGAACATCCATTAAAGAAAGAATTTATTTCGTTGTCCTGACAAAGTTAGAAAAGAGAACTTTTATGTAGCTTAATTCATATTTAGAAGCTTCGTGTCATAAATTTGGAAACATACTCCATTAAGAACAACATTAAGAAAATATAAAACGATCATATTTTCGAATGATTACGATTGCCTGATTGTTATATTGTTCAACGATAATGTATGAATGTTTATGATAGCGCTAGCGACTGAGTAAAATACAGAAGAATTATTGTCGCGTCTAAATTGTTACAAAGCCTCTTCACACAAAACTGACTGGTCAGTTGTCGGATTGTATAAGGTTTACGTTAGGAGGCATTCAGAATAACATGGCAACAAATTTCCAAACATCGAACGTAAATAAAATTTATGTTGTTTCATTTCACACACCATGTCAGTACAAGGACAAAAAAAACAAACAATGACGTTGCGTGTTACACTGGCCAAGTAATGTCTAATTACTTTCACCCTACTCTCTCAAAGGGTTCTATGAAGGCGCCTCACGTGGCGGAGCACAGAGTTACAAAACAGAGTCAAATGGGTCAGTACCTGTTTGAACTGTCTGATGGCGCCATTGATACGCAGAGAATCCGCAGCGATGCCGGCTATTCCATCCCCAGGTTCCCGAAGCTGTCGTAAAGAGACGCTGGGTTGCGTCGGTGCGCTGCCGTGCAGATGGTGAACACACTGGCCGCTGCATGACGCCGGAGCAGACGCCTCAGGTTGCGAACTCTGGCGGATGATGCGGGAACTACGAACACATCACGAGCGCCACATTTAAATTTCGAGCTTCCCCTTGACCGGTGGCCCCATTGTTGACACCCAATGCTTCGCAACAAAAAGACCTCAGACCACATTTGTGCAAGAACGATCTTCGATCATTATTAGAAAATATTTTCGTGCGTCAGTGGCCTGGGATAATATTAGTGCAGCAATAACCGAGACACAACAATGACCTGGGGTAACATCCATGAATGAATGACCAAAAACGTAACAATGACCTTAGGTAGCATTAGTGCAATAACTACGTACGTGAAGAACATTTTCGGAATTCAACTTTCAAATATTCTCTTAAAACCAGAAATTTTATTATTTATTGATATCTTACGACTTGTCAACAAACATATTTGTCACTGAAAATTTTAACAACGATTTTTAGACACACATGAAGTTGTAACATATTCCTTAATACTGACATTATTAATGTAAGTAAAGAGTGTAAACAACTTTGACATAAGAAAGAAGCACAAACATTTGAAAAATAAAGAATATTAATATGTTTATTTTTTCGATGCTGTTCTCTTTTAACGATTTAAAAACGATCTGCGGCTAAACAGCCCGTGTACTACGTATTAAACTCTACTGATGATAAAAAGCAACAGCTGTTAAACGTTTCTTAGTGAAACCATTTTTAAAGGACCACGGTTTAATAAGCTTCAATTGTATTCGAGTCAAAATGTAAACGTGAATGTTTAACACAATTAATGCTAATTTTCATAGGAAAATAAACATGACAATTAATTATAATAAACATAGACGACTGTCTCACAAAAGCTCCTTTTGTCGAACACTGGGACAAAATGTCGGTTACCAGCAGAAACACAAAATACTGTGCTGATGATTGGTGCTTTCACGAGTTCCAACTTAAACTACAATTTCACAATACTACATTATACCCTGTGCATATTAATTAATACACGTTTCTAAAAGACTTAACATACGTCACACTTATTTTCATCTTCAAAACTGATATAAAGTTTTGAAAAAAACTGTTAGATTTTATAGCTTATGATGTCTGTAACTGGAAAATTTGCCAAATATGGTAACGTCTGGCCTATTACGAGAAAACGCCCTACAATGCATTCTGAACCTTCAGTTTTCTGCTGAAGAGGCGACAAGTTTTGACTGACAATTTGGTTTCAAAAACATTACGCTATGCCACTGATTCTGCACATTTCCCAATGACCTCGTTCCTACGACAACATTAAACTCAAGCGTGCGGCTCTAGAGATAAGAATTTATTATGGTTTTCTACTAGTTTATGGAAAGCCATTTCTGGTGTCCTTTTATGTGCGTTTACAAATTGTCTCTATTTACCGTACAGGATGCTCGTAAATGTTCCGACATTAATTCCACTTTGGCACTTAACATTTCAACGCATCGCCGTCAATACTAGCTTTGCCAGTGACATTTTTATATGACGCTAATCAGAAATACGACGGAGAATTTTTAGGACGATAGCAAAGGACAGAGTTTCTTTATATTCATTTCGGCTTATGTATCGTGAATGCATAAATCGGCACCGTGAATGAAAGGTCTTGCGAAACACAAAGCTGGAGCATTCCCACATCTTGGCTACGGAACAACAAGGCAGACTCTACTATAGAATTGTTACGCAAATTTTCGAAAAGATTCTTCGAGAAATTTAAATGTTTTTGGTAATGGTGTGATATGCTGTGTAAAATTATAGTTTTAGTCTTTATAAACCATAACGTTTCAGCAGTATAAGACCTAGACGACGGATATAGCAAACCAAACTAACATTATTTGCGACGTTTCATATCTCACTGGTGTTAAGATATATTTACTCAGATAAACTGCAGAGACTAATTTGTACCGAATCGTCTTCATTCATAATTAAACGACAAACAAGTACATTATTTGTCGTTTAATTCATTATGTATGTCTACTAGCTGAGCACACAATTTTGGCAAATTTTCAACGGAAAGTTATATATTAATGACATCCTCTTTAATTTTATTATGCTACGTAAGCATACAATTTTTAACGTTAAGCCTTATTTTAGATAATCTGTAAGATACGTTTGGAGATTCATCCAGGCCTATGGATTTCGTGTTATTTTTAGAATACACAGCAATTATTTCCTTACACGTTAAACATTTGATATTTTTAATGGAGACGCGTTGTTTTCTTTGCGGTGCGGATAGAAAATTTAAATATAATTTAGACAAGTTTCACTTTCAAAGGATTAATGACATTCCTGAAAAAGCAACAGTTTTCTTGTGCAGTTGTGAACGCGTTTTTACGTAAGCTACAAAAAATAACAAAACAGCGCTGTAATTAATCTTTGGATTCCACAAAATAACGTAACTGCACTAATTTGTCAGTATGAAAATATTTCCATGACCTGTCTAACAAAGGTGATAAATATATTCTGCGAAGTGTGTTATTTCGCGTGGTCCTATTCGAAGGGAGAATAACAGCCTACAACACCCACTTCATAACATTTGTCGTCACAAACATGAAACGCAGGAAACGCCTGGCAACACAATGGGTAGTATAGAACGGTTCATTTCTGTTGTTACAGTTTCCTTTCAACAATTCTGACATTACAATGTCTCATTTCACTAATGGAAAAAAGTCACAGTTTTGTCATACACTTCAACCCTCATAATCCAAGAACCAGCTGTTGGTACGTGAAGGCATCATTATTTGCTACTGTTGAAATTTTCGGTTTATGCGGGTTTATACGAATATGTTCAAAGTTCACAGCGTAGCAAGAAGAAAAGAAGAAAAGCAGAGGATAATTAAAACTATACTCAAAGTATTAAAGAATGATTCAAGCCGGAGTCAAAAAATTGTGATTCGACACGCTGGAGAAAATCATACATTTCCTTTCATTCTTTGGAAATATTTAAATGATTAATGAGCGTCATCGTAAGGTTGATTTCATAACATCCGTTGATATGGTCTGAGAAATTACAAGTTTCAGGCCTAATCGCCGATCAAAAAATATTTTTGTTACTCCAAATATTTAACAGGAAGTTGGGGAAGAGACTGGATTAAAATGACAAACTATAAATAAGAATAAGTTTAATACCTTAGCATTGACCTCTGAATGCATGACTGCTGTTTTTCGTAATGTTTGGGTACGAATAAATGTTTGCTGCACACGTAATTAATCTCCTATGAGAATTTTTAATAAGTATTATCAAAATGCCCACAGTTTGTTATTTTTACAAAGACTGGTTGAAACGACATACATTATTTTCATAAATTACTGGTATGTACAATTTAAGGTTCTCACGGTGATGGCCACAAAGATGGCTGTTTCTGGTCTG
>NW_019060305.1:1455034-1466091 GCF_000696155.1 Zootermopsis nevadensis | reverse complement strand
TTGCTGCCTCTATCATCAGGGCGATCAAGGACCTCTAATACGTCGATAAACTTCTACCTGACTGCAAACCGCAACAACCCCGAAGAGAGCCATTTTCCACTAAATCGAGCATTAGCAAGCAAACATATCTACTGACAAAGAATATTATTCCGTGCTATTAGGTTGGTATTCGGAGTTCATACGAAAACCTCGAGCGTCAGTTAATCCGAAGTTGGCTGCACTTCTTTTCCAAATTATAATATAACAACACAAACCACTGATCAAAGAAATTAGTATTAATTATGACTTACTTCCAAAATCTTCACTGAATATATGTTTCAATAAACCGAACACAAATCTTAGGCTGCCACAATCGATAAACTATGACTGTAAAACCGTACGAAAAACCGCCAGAAAACGATTTTTTTGCGCAGGAAGCATGAACACCACACACACTAAACGCCATCTTCCACTGCAGTTGAGTACCAACATGACCAATCTCAATAACGCTAAATTTAAATTCATTCGCGGAATACATTTGGCGGTAATACAGTTATGATATATTACCCAGCTACATTATTTCAGGTTAGTACCTCCTATATGTAATATTAGGCAGTCTGCTTATTTCTTAAATGTGTGATAAGTTAAACTTCAGTCACGTAATTTTACGCGTTTCGGTATGGCTCGTGAGATTGATGCGTGCGGACGATCTAGTACTCCCACGTGATTCGCTGCAGTTCACATGACCTTCCGTGAGGAGGAAGGCCTCTCACATTGCATGCGTGGGGGCGATTGGTTCTATAGTGTGACAGGGTGAATAACATCTGTCCCTTCAGGGATATTTTCAGAAGTTTTCCTACGGTAGGCACATTAACGAGAAGCACGAGGGCCTTGATGTTACGTTTAGACATGCAAACGTAATACTGAATTTATTGGCATAATCGGAATAGACCAGCAGCCGACGCAAAGACATTTATTTATGATAGGTTTTGACTGATGGAACAAGGACACCCCAATGAGGAATGTGTGTAAAGAACAGAATACACAATGTCGGTACACTAAGACTGCAGGGGAGACGCCCTACGTATGTGCACACACTGGAAAACCGATGTAAACGGAAAATACGACTTATGGAAATTTCTGCAGTGTGGTGTTACCCCGACTCTGAGGGTGCGCTTCAAAGTACGAAGAGATTCAGAAAGTTTTCATACTAATTTACCACATTAGATTCTTGCCACATTATATTTAAGCACTTCAGTCTTTGGTCTTTCTTCCCCAATTTGTTTTATTTATTTCCGCATTAAATTAACCAAATTCTAGAACAAAGAGTAAGATGTGTTGCAACTAGCCCCTACTTTATTTAAGATCAATAATGTGTCTCAAGCTGTATATTCCCTCCAAGCTTTCCGACTAAAATTTGCATGAATTTCTCATCACGGCCTTCCCAATTTGATCCTAATAATAGGCTTACGTAGTGCACATTAGCTTCAAAATCGTAAACTGCTTATTATATGCCTACAATGTTTTCCATCTTCATGTTACTTCATTTTTATTGGGCCACATCCAAATATTCTTCTTAGCACTATGCTCCCATATATATATATAATTTTGGATCGTGGTCTTCTGGGTCATGAAACCGCGTAATCCTGTAAGCAGAGTTCAACGTTTCTGACGGACCTGTAGAGATAAAGTTTGACGTATAGCAGCAACAAGGCATCAAAGACGTCTCACTGTCTGAAATCACTGACATCAAAGCGCTTTGTGACAATCATTTGAATGTTGAAGTACTTATAAACAAACAAATCAGTCGAGGTGTCTTTGTAGTTGAGAAAACATTGTTAGATGTTAAGTGCATGGCCCTGTAGTCTGTTTCAACTAACGACCTTTGTTATTTTAAAAGATATTGTTCCCTTTTAAACTCAGTAGCTAACAAAAATGTCATTAACCATGTAACATCGGGTCTCAGAAAGTTTATCTGGAGGCCCAAGATGAAATTAGCCCTACAATTCTTCACGGATTTTATCAACTACTGAACAAGAAACAAGGACATAGCAAATTTTAAGCCGACAAATTTTATGTTCTGGAAGCAGTGAATAGATAAAAGGCTACTATGGTTAATCGTAAGACAATCAACATGTTGCTTTCTTTATAAGAAAATATATAATGTTTAAGACTGAGAGTTTGTAAGAAGTCACTAATGTTTAAAATGTTCGTAAAAGTTTAAGTATGTCGAAGGTAGAGGACTAAATTGCAAGAGAGTAGATTCATTACTCCGGAAACGTTTTAAAATTCATTTTGTTGTTTTTGTGTAAGCAACGTATAAGAAACAACAAGGAAAAAGCGACAAAGCCTAAAAAGAAATACAAATGCCTACATGTTTATTGATACACATCAAGCACATAATTTACGAAGATGTATACAACTATGAAAAAATGTTTAATGTTAATGTGCTTGTTTATTTACGTATATACAAGTCTGATAAAGCCCTCTTATCTCAAAATCTATTAATACACACAAATATTTAATATTGATGCATTTTGGTATTAACATAATATATTCTACATGATACCACCAACCAGTTTCCTCACCCCCCTCTCTCTGATCAAGCAGTCTGAATTTAAAGTGTTTCGTGTAGAACATCTAACCTTCTTCAAGACGATGGACTCAAAATCGCTGTTGTTCTCAACGTATTTCTATTGCTACACGCAGAATCTCTTGAAAATACTACAAATATTTATTTTTAAACTTCGCAACACATAATTTGTCTCAATTTAGGCTGCAAGAAGTCAAAACAGGCCTAATTATATGGGCATTATAAATGTCTGATGGCGTCTAAGAAAGAAGAAGCAATGAAATGGACAAATTTGCATAATGAGTAGTTCCATAACTTGTAAAATTATCCTACAGTAGTTAGACACAGACATATTGTCTACTTAGTCCATTGGCCCTGGTTTTCAATTTTGGTCCACTTGTCCAATATTACGCAACTTTCCTTTCTTGTGTCACTCAGCAGCCACTTGCCGTGGTGTTCGTATGGCAAATATAAAAGTGGCAATTGGGAATTTGCTACCATCAAGGCAGACTACATTAATAACATTAACTTAATGTTGTAAAATTTACTGAAAAGCTGTGAATAAAGTTAATTTTTAAATACCGTTAATTTTGTTCATTCTATGATTATGGTGACAACTATTGCAGGATTTTGATTAATATAAATTAATTATTAAATCTACATTTGAACTAGTAGAACTATGTCTTCATTAACATACTTATGAAACTGCCTGTAGCTACTATCTCATCAGAACAGAATCGAGCCATCTTAAACCTCTTTTCGCATACAAAGCAATTCAGAATATTGGAACTGAAAGCATTCTAAAGCAGTGCAAAGAGAAAAGTAAAAAAAGTAAAAATGAAAGAAGTGCAAGAGAGAAAATAAGACAAACAAGAAAGTAAGAAGTAAAAAAGATAGGAATATAGAGAAAGATAGAGAGAATTAACGATTAAGTGACCTGGCAGAGTCAGGACACAGCAAAATTTGTGGTTTCACGCCGACGATAACTCACTTCGGCTTGCATCGCCGCGCAGTCTGATAAAGTTTACCTGTGTTTCAGAGGTACTTGTTGCCTCCATCATCAGGGCGATCGTCCTGAAAGCCGGCAAACTTCTACCAGACTACACGGCGAATAAATTTAGAAGACACCCATCGCAGAATTCAGTTAGTTTAAACGGCATTGCGGGATGTTTAGCTCGCACTCAGATGTCTTCACAGGCTACAAGTAACATTCTGTGCACTACCTGTTGTGCCAAGTGACTGAATTTCGGACTTCAGTACCGAGAACAAACGACAACAGATACTCAGGACCCAAAGCCGAAATTCATACATTTAAGTGTTCGTTAATTGCTACAAATGTGTTCACATAATTATGAGGCAACATCATGCAAAAATTAACTTCACATATCTTTGACACATTTCAAAATTAATTTTAAATTAGAACTCACCAAGAACCACACCACCAAGGCTCGAACCTAGGACAGTCAAATTTGGAATTAGTTATAAATCATGTAGGCAAAATTTGTATATTTTTATAAGCCTATTCAAATTGATTTTGAAATTTTTCGTATTGTGGAAACCGTCCGCATCTGTTTGCATGTTTCCATGGCAGTTTTTATCACAGAGTAACATAATAGAGTGTTGGCTTGTTGTATTAAGAGTCCGAAGAATCAGGATTATGAGACAAACGAGGCTACGTAGTTTCTGCTATTTTGTGCACAGTATTCAGTGTCTTTGGCAATTATAAGCCTGGATTGTCTTCATTATATACAGGCCTCTAATAAATACTTTAAGAATATTATATTTACATGTATATTCCGCAAACGAGCTTTTCCTACTGAGTGCCAATTAATTTCTATTTATGCCGCAGTAAATTGTAGTGTCTGCCACTTCCAATCAGCGCTTATTATATGTAAACTTAATGTGAGTTTAACAGACTTTTTAAAACTTCCTACTTTTGATTTATTATACAGCGTAATACAAATAAAAATAATCTTTACTTGTAAAACGATCGCAAAAACCAGGTGTACTTTACGAACGAATAAGTGATAGAAAAGAACGAAAAAGATTAAAACGATAAGGTCAAACAGAAATGCAAAGGTATAGGAATGCACAGAAGCCCGGATAGCAAGCGAACTTTCACAAACTCTAGCTAAACGCACGCGAAGCATGCGAGATGAATCTTACACTAAACTTGCAGGTAGCCGTCAAGAATGAAAGGTATTCACATGCTCTCATAAAAGCTAAGAAGAAAGGCAGACAGAAGGAAATATCTGGTATGTACACAAAAACTGCATTGGAAATATTAGGAAGTACATGTTGTCTTATCTGGAAACAGACAAAGAATGATATCAAAATTTGAAATGATTTATAATAAATGTTACTAATTAATGCTGATAAAACAGAAAATATGATTTCTTTGAAGAACACAGAAACAAAAAATTAGTATCTGATGCTGGACTTTACGTGACTGGATTACAGAACGGAATATAAAGACAGACCATTTACAGAATTTAAAAATTATTGTTACATATTTAAATAAATGTATACTATGATAAAATGTCATAATCTTATTCTAGTAATGCTATAACACATATACTCTTTCATTATATTACGATACAATATTTACAATTCATGGAATATCATTCGGTGATATAATGATCAATGCTCAATTCAGGAATAACCTACAGTTTACGACCTCACGCGGAACAAAAAAATAAACAAATTATATGTTTAGTTTCATTACATAAATTTAAAGCTTTTAACATTTCATGCGAGTTTAACAGCCTTATTGCTGTGACGTCTATGTAGTAAGGCCTACGTTACAATATGCCGTTTGGCCACTGACATTTTACAAATATTTAGAATATTAAAAGTGTATTTAAAGAAGTGAGTTGCATTTTAATCTTTTTCAGACATACGTCAGTGAGAGAACGCTTGGAATTATTCCACAAGAATTAAGTGTTCAATTTATATTAGCAATATCTTCTGTCGGTCGTTGAATTTTTTTCTCAGTTCGTATGACAAATTCAAGGCTTATTTTATTTAGATTGTTCTCTTATTTCAGTGATTCAGTCTTCTTATATCGAGCTCGGTGTAGTTTAAGGACAAAATTTGTTTAAATTCGGCCCTTTGGATGTTAGTTTTAATAAAAAATAATCACTAGGCATAAGATTTCTAGATGGTAAAATCAGACTGTTTGTGTAAAAGTACTTTTCGATAAATTCTCATTCCGCAGAAACTTCGCGAACCCAAGAATTTTCGAACTAATACAAGACAATACCGAATTGTCATAAGACTGTAAAGTTCAATGATTTTTGTACGATTAAGTGCTTACCTGTAAGGTGAAGTTGTGAGGAGAACAGGCGGAGGTGGCGCGGGGCATGATCCCCCAGTACAGGGGGCGGCATTACAGGGGCACTGGTGGTGATGATGCAGTCCGACGGACCGAACGCTCTCTCTAGACACGGACCTCGCTAAAGGCTGCAGCATCAAGGTCGAGTGTGAATCTCGTCTTTCACCACATCGACATCTCGAGTGGGCGTGAGGTAGCAAGTGATACCCCGCAGATGCCGTTCTTAGGCGACAGGTGCCTGCCGTGGTGGATGTAGACGAAAGCCCATGGTGGCTCCCTGCTGGTGAGGTGACCCCGATAGAAGAGTCTCCTTGAAGACGGCAGTGCAGCTCGATGTCGGGTACAGACCGCGCGGCCCCCGAGCTCTCCTCCATGAGATAGACAGCGCCACCGCTCTCCTGGCTGCCTCCTCCGTGGCCCGGAGACGACAGCAGCAGGGTCGTGCATTCTTGGCGCATCAACACGGGCTTGCTGGTCGCCGGGGCGATGCTGGGTGTGATGGTCACCGGAGGCTCTCGCACTAGGAGACTCGTGGTCTCGTCCCCACTGCCATAGCCTGAGTTCGCTACGGCTTCTGTCTGTTGAGGAGGAGGAGTAGGTGCACCAGAAGTGGTGCTGCCACCTGTCGTGCTCATGGCGACACGCGGCGATTCGCTGTCAGGTCATCACTCACGTAGCCTGCAAAGCAGAGCGACCACAAGCGTTACACACTGACCTTTCAGTCAAGCTGGCGAAAACGGGTGCAGTAATTGTGCCATCAATATTTTGGGACCTGTAACGTAGAGGCACTGCGATGGACAGATTTACCTATCCCAGGACAAAAAACGAGATAGAAAGGACAACTGTTTCCAATTAATTCTGAATACCAAAATGTCTAAATTACGAAAGTTGAATTTATTTAGTGTCGAACGAACGCGAAGAAGATAATAAAGTGTTAATTGTGAAGGGAGAGGTAGTGGCCACCCCAAGACATTTCTAGGGACTATGGAACAGGTTGTTGCGGGGTTGTCGCTTTAGACTTAGAAGGTACCCGTTTCAAATTTAGGCCCAGTTATTGGCTTTCGCTATTGAGGATCTTCGCAATTTTATTCAGTATTTCTAGGAGAATGATTTGACAGGGACTTGAAAGAGACTCCTCGCAAGTAAGTCGTGATCATCTTACAATCTCATACATACGTTAGGAAGCAACAAATAAGCAACCTCATTAAACATCCTAAAAATGAACCAATTATCAGAACAAGAACTAAAGAAAGCTACGATAAATCTTAGGCTAAGATCCTGCTCAAACAAATTTATATTTTACTGCAAATGATAAGTGTATTCACAGAGGCTACTCTTGCAATTGATTAGCCCATTATATCGTAACGTGTGGAACCACGTAGAACAATAAAGTTACATTAGCGACCAAATAAACAGTGCACTCTAATTGATTCCAGAACCCAGATGCAGTCAGCTGTCGATGTCGGTTGCTTTTGGACAGTAGACGTAAATGAAACTCAAAACAAATGTTTTTTGTAAGCTTGTTAGGCTTGTTTCCAAAAGAAAATAAAGCGCTACATGACCTGCATGTGTCTGATCGCTGCAGTGGATTTTATAACAGACCACTGTTATAAAATTCAATAGTTACGTGGCTACTGCTGTCTGTTCTATCGGATCGGATTTCGTATCCCGGTGCAAAAAATACCGGTTACCTAGACCAGAATTTTACGTCATTGTGCACAGTAAGAAACCATAACATCCCTCTTCTAATCATTTCCTATTTATCTCATCTCTTATACCCGCAATATTTCCGCAGTATTCTAGGCTATATAAAATATGCAGTTGTAGAACTTCGACAAAATGTGACAATCAATCTCTAGATGTGAATCCAGAATTATTTCGTGAGAAACTCAAGGTCAGATCAAAATCGTAAACGTTGCAATATGAACAGCGGACCTAAGGCGAGTGAAGAGAGCCCAGAACTCGCAGCGTAGCAAAGCTAGCAACGCTGTATTTTTGATTCACAGCCAGGCGGTAAGTGGGGGGTAAAATTATTCCGTGGACTTGGAGCCCGCAATTTGGTGACGACTACAAATAAACTACTTTCAAAGTTTCTTTCCACTCATACATTCAGAGTCAAGACATGCTGAACTTAATTGATTTAACATGCACAGATACATTTATATCGAATTTTGTATTTGAATATTCAGCTAAACATATAGCAGTTGATTCTCTTCAATCATGAAGTATCTCACATAATGACAACGCAAACAATAGCGACTTGAACAACGCAGTTCAGTTCAGTACAGTCGCAAATGGTTTGCCAAATCAATTGTGCTATGACGAGTAGTCACAGAAGAGGTTATGTCCCAGTAAACTAGATACACAATGTTAGAACGCCCTGGCCGGAGGTTAAGACAAATATGATTTGTAAAAACATGAATAACGTAAATACACACGAGTTCCAAGCTATATTTCCAGGTGTTCTATTGTGCGAGTGTAAAACCTGGCCACTAACCATATTGAATGTTTTCAAACACCTTAAACGTGAGTCCTTTAACGTGAAAAACCAGGTTTTACACTCACACAAATCAGCTGGTAAAGGAAATTTTTGTATAATTTAATCTTAGCGTTTTTAGGTAGCAGACGGGAAGACATGAGATTCTGAATTGCATGGTGGTAAGTATTCGCCGAATTTATTCTGCTCTTAATTTCCTCAAGAATATAATCTTAAGTTGTTATTGACGTTACCAATCATTTGACGTTTGTCATATTTTCAAAGAAAGGCTTATAATTTAAATTAATATACAATATTTTAAACATCCGTCGCTTAGCAAAGTTGTTTATCTCTGAAAGAAATATCAAACGTATCACCAGACGATCACTATAACATCCAGCAAGGTAGAGCCATTATATTCTATAGGTGCTGCCTGAAACTATAATATACTTTTAGAGTCCCGAAGCACGGAAAAAGGAACAAAGCACAAAGCGGAAATAAAGAACTTGGTTTCACAGGGATTCACTTCCACAACTCATTAATAAATGGAAATTCAAAAGTATATTGTTCGAAAGTGCATTCGATTGATATAAAGGGTCTCTAAAAATATTTTCTGATATTGATAGTTTCCATTAGCTCAAGACTAGCATAGACAGAAACTTTACAGAACGCTTTAAAATTCTAGTAGCCATATTTTATTACTGAACACCAAACCATAGGGAACTTAACTTCAATGAGTAATGGAAGCAACTTCTGTTGTCTGAGAAAATTCAGGTCTCAGGGGGAATTCAAGCGAAAAATAAGCCAAATAGATTAAGAGGGCTAAGCTACACAACATAAAGTACGTAACTAACTCAGTCCACACAGCAGAATCAGCAGTCACAAGCCTACAATAGCGCAGTTGGTCAAGAAATTCTTCGCATTTTATGGAACCAGAGATTCATTACCGCGTCCGCTACAGCCCGCCAGTGGAATCTGACCTGAGCTATTTGAATCTGGTTCACATTCTCATACCAAAATCTTCAAGCTCTATTTGTAGGCTTTTTAGTACTTTGCGGGTCGCCTATTAAAATAGCTCCGTTGTTTGTAACTCGTGATCGGCTAGATTAAATTTCACGAAATTTTGTACTGCACAATTCTACAGATATTGTCAAACCATTTTAATTTTGTAGATGTTGGTCTTCTGGATTGTAACGCTGTGTGAAATTATAGGTAGATGTCAATGTTTCGGAAAAATATACCGTTTCCATCTTCAGGTCTCGTGTATTACGTTCATCTTTACATCACGTTTGACTCAAAATAAACGTTTCATCTGATGTACCTTTTCAGAATAACCTAGAAAAGTCACAGTTCTAGTCATTAATATTTTCAGAGCCCCCGCCCAGCGGTTGTATTTTAAAAAAATAAATAGGATCATGCAGACCTGTATGTCGCTGACCGAATGTGTTCAAATGGTCAGCGTAAGCCTATTTTTCCATTATGGTATATATGACGTTCGAATGGCGTGACGTCATTTGTATTTTATCGATAGTAGGTACTCCTCGGGGAACCGTCCCACCGTAGCCTGTTTAAATATTATAAACAGGCGTATACAGAAAATATTAGGGATCTGGGATAGCACAATAGGTAACGTAGCTGTTGGCTAAGGCCTGGAAGATGGACGTTGTACTTCAGGCAGTCGTGTGTCCTGATGGGAGGACATGTGGGCACTAAAGTCATAAGATCATAAGAAAGGTCTGCTAGGGCAGAAACCGAAAAACTTGCCAAATTACATTTATGAAAACTTATAAAAGTTATTTGCTAATACACCGACAGAAAAATTTCATTCAATGCGTCCCACATCGAAGATGTTCAGAAAAGAAATATTTGCTTTCAAGATGATATATGAGTTTATATTTTGTAGGAGGCAAACCCAAATATGGCGTTAAGCGGAATTCTATGCAGATAGGAAATGCAAGATGTGGTTTTATTACAGATTATTTTCAGAATTGAGATTGAATAATCAAAGCTTCCTTCAGTGTATAATAAACATCCATCCTGACATTTTGTTCCTATACTTCCAATAAGGAGATAATGCCTAATGCGTAAAAAGTCGGAATAAGAATAATTGGCCTGCATTTTGCAGACCACAGTTGATTCAAATGCCCAACATTGTTGAAAAGAAAAATCATTCTTGAACAAAGAGGCTCGTAGTGAATGATTTGGATCAAACTGGTTAGGATTAGCATCCATTGTCAAGGTTTTGTGCCATAGAGGACGAGTTATAATAAATACAGCCAGTCAGACAGAAAACACAAATGACTGTTTTATCTCACAGTCGAATTTATTTTCAAAAATAAAAACAGCCAGTCTTTATAGCATCAATTTCTACCTATTGCACATTTATCCTTCCTTCTGAATAACAGATATCGGCTTATATATTTGGTTGGTAATTCATTTTACTATACACACCTTAGAGGGAGATACATTATTTTGTACTGAGTAAAATTTTAGTCGGAAATCCTGAAGGCAACAGACCACTTAAAACACGAAGGCGTAGATTAAAGGCTAATATTACAACGGTTATGAAGAAAACATTTGTTAAAATGTGATCTAGATTCAACTGGCGCAGAAAGGGGTCTACTTGTGGTTCTAAAAGACGCCTGGAAATTTCTTGGCTGACTGAGCGACAATTAGATTCTGACAAACGACTCCAC
>NW_019060305.1:1442697-1453648 GCF_000696155.1 Zootermopsis nevadensis | reverse complement strand
AAAGTAGTGGCTTTTTTCATTTTATTTCAAATTATTTTACAGGAGGAACTTCAGGAACAGACGAAAATTATCAGCAAGAATAACCGGTTTTGTGATCGAGCGTTTTACAGAGTACATCTTGAATGCAGCAGTCAGCACTGCTACTAGCCAGCCTTTAATACGTAATTGCCCCAGCTGATTGCGGATAGGCTACGTAATTTAACAGCGAAGGCACTAGAGCTATGCCCTTATTTAAAACAAAGCCGCTTTTCATAACGATGTAGCTGAATATTATATACGTTCTTATATTCTATTACGCTGTTCTTCGAAATCCTTATCCCTGATTACATAGAAGTTAATAGGAAACTTAGTGTATAAGGCACAGCGATACTTGTTACCACATTTGAAGCTTTCTACGGGTACAAAAACTTTGGAGGGTTGAGTGTACACTTTAAATTGCCATTATGTACTTCTTACTATAGAAAGTTCAAGAGATAATTATCACCGGCGTCGTGTTCATTCAACAGTTTTAAATAAGTTAATCTAACAAGTTTATATTCATTACTGCGGTAAAATATTATGAAGTACTTCATGTATTTGGAGTCTGCAAGGGTATAGGACAAGCGTACTTACATGTCTGGCTTCCGTAAAATTTGTTTAGCTAAGAAGTTTATTTATGTAATATTTTCTTCAATATAAATATACGATTATGGAGAAAAGGAATAAAAATGAGTGAATTTAAATCCTTCCCGCTCCACTCGAATTCACAGAGTCCTGAAAAAACATTTCAGTCAAGAATCCTCTTCTGTTTACCTGTCTACCAATGTAGATGAACCTAATTTTGATCCTTCTTTTTTAATTTTCTGTAGGTAACGTTTCAGGTTTAAAAGTACGCAAGGCTAAAAATAATTTGCGGTCTTTAATAGCGATCGACGCAACGTTAAGCGGACAGAGCCTTTGCAGAAAAATTGCAACTAATACATTATGATGATAATGACTGGCGAGAAAATCAAATTATTAAGTTTATAAGACTGGTAATACTTACAAAATAATCCTTACGCTTACAACAAATGAGAACTCTTGATGCCATACATTTTTTCTAATCTTGATTAACTCTGCACAATACCTACATCTAATAGTAACCGATTCCATGCTAGAGACGAAATTTATAACTCTGAAATACAAGTTTCCGAACTATAGAAATCATGTATGATATGAGGTTTTCACAGCGGTGAGTATGAAGATTTCTGTCTTCTCTGAAACGTTGGTAAATTTCTACTAGACTACACAGAGCAACAACCCAGAAGACAGAAATCTCTATAGACATCATCTTCAACGGGACCAGAATTCAGGATGGTTATTCGGCGCTGAGGCCCTTGTTCCTGTAATCTCTCCGAATCAGGAAGCTTTTCTTTTCAGAAACAGATTTACTGTGGACTTGAACCCAGTAAAATCTTTTGGACTTTTGGCCTTTCTAAAATCTGTTTATAGTCTCAAGCAAAAGGCTTGCCATTTTTAACGCGAATCGGTTTATCGGTTCTCCAGCAATAACAGATCACACATAAGCACATAAAAGACCTCTATTTAAATGTTATGTGCTAGGTAATGGAATAATAGGTCATATCCTCCATTAAAGCACTGTGGTTACGAGATTTGTGGAATACAAATGTTACAAACATAAGTCACGTGCACATAAGAACTAATTAAAACAAGTTAATTAAGAAGCGGAAGTAATTCAACTCACTTATATTCTTACAAGAGGGACTTACAAACAAACAATCTGCAGCTACTGACGTAGATCCACTAATTGCTAATTAGAAGTACAGTCTGCAAGCAACTCTTGGCATAATATTGGCACAAGTTTTAATAGCCTTTGTGATATGCCTAGGACCTACATTACTTCTGGTAAAATATTGGAACAAGTTGGGTTTGCAAACGGGAGATAACTTCCAGGAAGATTAAGCTACAATTCGAACATGCAACGTTATTAATCCAACTAACACGACGAAATGTACGTGATATCACTCACAGAATGTCACGAGAAATGTCAAATGATACTGAGCCCGTTAGTGGATTCAGAAGTAATTACATTTTATAAATGAAATGTGGAAATTGTTAGGTTCTCACGCTGCGAATATAAAGACAGCTATAAACTGCATAGTGCCGCAAGCCAGAAGACATCTATCTTCTGAAATATGAACGAAATCGATTTTGATCTTGTGGATTGTTTAATTCTACGGGGATACCAAATTTTATGAGAAACTTACTGCCTCCAGCAACTCATAAAACCAACATTAACTTCTACGTGTGTGCTGGATATATGTATATGCTAAATACAATGCTGCTAGTGTTATCATTACTCAGAAGTTCTTACATTTTTACTCTTAAATTAATTGTAGACATCTGGAATTGCAGAGAATTTATAGTCTCGAATGAAACAAAGAAATGACAAAGAATGTCGAGTAATAATATGTTTTTATTCACCTCATGGTTCAATCCTAAGTAAAAAGTGTACCTCGTTATCATCGGGCACTACCTAGCCTGCAGGACTAAAACCAGTTACGTTCATAAAAGATTGTAATTTATAACATTCCAGAGCTTAGACATTTCTAATACCGAGCATATGCACAAACCACATATGTTGATATTGTACAAAGGTAGAATCCCGCATTCCGCGTGTACGTCTCCAATTAACAATATCCAACGCCGCACCGCTACATCAAAACGTCGGGCTAACGTTCTGACTCATAACGTTGCTTTGAGGAAACCTTTGCCTACACTGAGTCCTAAGAACCTTAAATCCTTCATACAGGAGAATAATGAACACACACAGACGAATACATACTCATTAACTATGAATTATCGGCTTTGAATTAATTCCCTTTATAATTTTAGCGTTGTATTCGGAGGGCATGCAGATGGGCGACCGGAAGAACGAATGTGTAGACAGAAAGGAAAGAGATTCAAAGACATTAACAATTCGCTTTGCTCTATTTCAACAACAGAAAACTAAATTGGCAGTTGCAACTGTGAAACCCACGCAAGTAATTGAACATTGCACCAAACGTCGAGAATCACAAACTAAGAACAACAAACAATTAAAACTTGAAATTAAAAAGGCGCAAATTGTTTATTCTTTCTTTGAATAAACTAAATGCGAGACTGGTTTGACGCACGATAAAGAAAGAACGACTGGCCGAAACAGAAATCTACAGAACGATATAAAAGCTATACAAATACTGACCATACTAATCGATAACAGCACAATTGGAGGAAAAACAGTTCCTATTTTAATTAAAACATATGGTTTCGTTTATTTTAAACACCTTTATTTAAATGCTTGTCACTTCGCCATTACCATAAAAGTCACAAAAATAAAACTTTTATGCGATATTTGTAATTCCCCGTTACATGAAACTTCACAAAGTTACAAATATTAATTTGTTCTTATCATAATTACAAATTTGGCGTGGTTTATGTAGTGCTACAAATACAAATGAGTAATTACATACTTCGAAGTCTTAAGTTTTTTATAAAACTCAGTAACAAAACAAGAGAAGTTGCTGTACCAGTTTAAAACGTTCTTGCAGTAAAAACATTGATTTATAGTATAAATGTAAAATTTCTTACATATCTTGAGCACAGGGGCAGAATCATTTTGAGGTACTCGTATTTTGTTAAACTTATTAAAACAGCGTGCTCGCCCCCTTTTCCAATGCGGTGCTAGCTCTTACAGTATCCTTCCATCAGACGAGACTTGTTAGCGGAGAAACGACTAACGCTATTACAAAATGCAGAATGAAAAGGAATGCACTTGACTTTTTCACAGCGAATCATTTCTGTTTCGGTTAAATGACGTGCATACAGTAAATACTACAGACATGTATAAAAATATAACCAGAGGGCATAGTGAACGACTCAGCAGGAGCTAACAGATTCTGGGGGAGATTCTGTACTGTCAATTCCATTTCAAATACAAATTATATAAACTCAAAGCCAATAATTGCACAATGCAGTGACTAATTTCCCTGAACATGGAGGCAATAAACACCTCTGAAAAGTCTGTCAGTTTCTACAAGACATGTCCCAACATCCCAAAAGACAGTTACCTTCTTCCTGAACGCTTTGTATTCAGGAACTTGTTATTAATTCTTTCCTTCACAGAAAGACTATGCATTTAAAAGTGAAAGGTTCGTGTCTAACACATTACCGTTTACAAGTTTCGTTTCCTCTGTGAGAATGGCGAACACAGAACTCAGTAACTCACGTGTAGTGTAGATACGTTCAGCCCCCAGGGCTGGAACTGGAATGCACTTCAAATGTAGTGAGAGATTCTAGGAAATATCATCGCATAACAAACCAACTCCGTAGAGCAGATTTTTCCTTCATATGCTCAGCTACTCAAGAAATTACTCGCCTTTTGTAGAACTGTTAGATTCATTGTCTCTTTTTATTCGTCCCGGGTCAATTGTAAGATCTTCTTCTCTTCTTCTCTGTTACACCGTCTCTTTTACAGGAGGTTGGCGATATTATGAACAGGATCCATCCTTTTCTAGGACTGGGACCTGTTCATATATGTTTTTAGGCAGGTGATACAGAAATAGTTTGCCATTGCCTTCTTCTGTGTGTATAGAGTAAATGTTGGGATTCCACGGAAAAACCGGGGAAGCCCCCGGAGGAAAATTCCGTGTTGCCTAGACCACGGCCTTGCCCAACACAAGTTATAAATTCGGGCATCGCCGGGAATCGAACACGAGACCCCAGGACTACAAGGCCAGCGTAATTGTAAGATACAGACAACTTATTAATTTATACCTAGAAAGTGCTAAAAATTGTCCCTCTGTCTACATCCCTTTTTCCTCCTTTCTTAATCAATCTCATCTTAATTACTTTCTTACTCTGTCAATGTTAATTCTCTTCACGTTTCTAGATAACTTTAATCACTTTAAAAGGAAATTCAGGTTTACAAAGCCATCATACGGCGTCAGTCTACACTTATCGCCTTTAATAAAATTTGATGGCATATCAAGAAACTTGGTAAAAACATGTCACCAGATGTCACCCCATCTCTGTCCGTCTTTATTTCATAACATGAAAAATGCTAGCACAGCGGCAGTGTAAATTGTTAAAATGTAAGCGGCATTATAATATTTATTAAATTTCCGGCAGACTGTTGCTCTAGTCCAAAGCGTTGTGTTAGGCTTCGAGAAATGCTAATCTGCGACGGACTGTTAACCACCAGCCAAACCCTGAATCCCCAGCTACTGCTTATTCATTATACCAGATGCCCCAAAAACAGATGTTTTCACATGTGCAGTGAATAAAATAAATACATTTTAATTTCCTTAACCTTTACACAGAACATCACTACTGGCATTTAGTGAATTACCGAATCTAATGCACGTGTTTTAAATGACCAAGTCAGCTTCATGGCACAGCTGACTGCCCAGCGGGCACAAAGGTTGCTGCTACGTGTGCATTTTTCTTTTTTCCATCTGTATTTGAGTCTTTAGCCGGTTTAGTAATGAAATAAACGTAGGAATTACGGACGAACGGGGCGAGATAGTGCAGGGTAAAAAATTAATACATACTAAAGTTTATATATGGATTTAATTAAATATCTAAGTGGCAAATCAAAGAATAAATGACTAGACCCAGTTCACATCCTCACACTACTATATAGTTACTGTTTTAAAACCAAAATTCATATCGTTTGAGATTTCATGTTCTCAAGGCGCCAAGAATGAAGATGTCTCTTCTGTGTCTTAGCCTGTAGCCTGTAGTCTGGTAGAAGTATACCAACGTTTCACGTGTGGTTGCTGCTTCCACCAGCAGGGTCCGTTCTAGAAGACAGTCATACTCATTTTAAGATTGCCCTCTCGTCTACGTATAGGTCCTCCAAGTGGTCTCTTCCTTTGAGATTTTACGGCTAAAATTCCGTATGCATTTTGCACTTCTCGTGCATGGCATTTTTTCCGTCCATCTTGTTAGCAGTTGATACCATCATCCCTGATATTTGTATTCTATGACAAAAGATGTAATTTGGAAAGCGCTGGAAGAATCAATCATTTACATTCAGTTATATCCAGCGAAGTTTAACTCCTTTCTGTTTTGACAGAGACGTAGATTTTAAACACCTTGTCGGATTCGTTCATGGTCCCTAGGTAAACACATCTGAATGATATATAGCAAGAACACTGGTAATGAGCTTGCGAGTTGCCAAAAATGTTTCCAAATAATAACAATGAATTATTTATTCGTTTAACGTGGCTGGTCAAGGTGAGAGAGGTCGTAAAAATGCGTCAGTCATCAGCTGAGACCACAGCGGTTAGAGTCCCATTCAGTGTATGGGCGTTATGTGTATGTTAGCGTGTTTCTATTATTCTTGTATCAATAAAGCGTCCAGCTCTGCAGTTTCACGCAGCTCACGATGGTAAGGAAAATAACGTTTTGTAGGAACCAAGGCCACTTCTGCTGTAGAGGTTTCGGAACCGCTTTATTGATAATCGGTAGGAATTATTACAAGGGTGAATTATGATGAAAGGTAGGCAGCAAATACTAAAAAAATAGATACAGCTAGTCCCGATTCTGTAAATCTAGGGATTCTTTCACTCTCTAATTAAATATCAACTTTCCGGAGCTAGTTACTGCTACGAGCAACTTTGTGGCAGAGAAAGCAAGGTAGGATATATCGACCTCCTAATATAGGTTAAATAATCAATCATTCTACAAAGCCCACAGCCAAAACGTTGAGTTATAAATGAAGCTAAGTTAAAAGTGTCTCAACTTACATTATTGATCTGAATGTGCTTTTAAAAGCGAACGATAAATGCTTTAGTTTTTGGCCTTCTGATGGAAGGGTTATTATTTCTTTATCCAATACTCGCAAAGTACTGACGATAACATAACCATGAGAGACGGAGACAAAGTTCAGGAGCCAGTGTAAAATAAGCTCGACCTAGTTAGTACAGATTTCAACGCCATTAATCTTAATAAACGTGAAATGAAAGGAAATGGCTTAACCTTACTGCCAGTTTTAACTCTTTGAAACCGAAGAGAAATAGAGTTTGGAATGACAGAAGAAGATAAAAGGGAAAATTACGGCGGATATGTGAGAAAAATTCAGTCCGTACGACCAAGAAAATAAAAACGCTTCTGTATATAAATTAGTTAATATTGTTAAAGGAAATAATTGCTGTTTACTCTCACATTTATACTAAGTCTAGAAGTACACTCTGTGGAAATATTGTAGAGCTGCTGAATACAAAATTACGTGGTGCATATAGTTACCACTTGTATTTAAAAGTTCAAAGGTGCATCACGTTTACATACGGTCAGACGGTCTGAAAGATGAAACGTGTGTCTGGCGTCTGTGTGACTGGTTTATGACGTAGTCGCGGGGATTCCCATGTGAATATGCGAAATGTATGTGGATTCCCTACGCGAGGATTCACCAAACAGTAACTTTTGGTACCAAATACACATGTGGGTCTTCGTGTAAAATTCCATTATCATCATCCAGTTCTAACTAAAAATAGACTGCATCGACAAATTTTAGCAGTATTTGCCAATGTAAAATTTCATGAAGAGATGAAGATAGTTGAGTCATTCAATGCAGACAGACAGACAGTCAGACAGACAGATATTGTAAAAATACAAAGTTAATTTTTTCAAGTTTTAGTTCAGTCAATGGACATATATAAAAGTGGCAATAACAGAAAGTGGTAGCTATTTTTATCAGAAGCCTACAAAATTTATCCTAGATTATAACTTATACAAGGTAGAAGCATAAATTATTTGTATATAATTTAAAATTTACAGGTTTCGTCATGGTTAAGTACATACAGAAGCCACGTTTCTCGGAAACAACACACCATCACAACCCAGTAGAACTCAATCGATATCTTAATGGCCGTGAGAATCTCAAATCACCAATTTGTATTCCACTTTCATACATAATTATTTATATACGAATGAGAGCTGACTGTTTCAGAAATACCTTGATTAATTACGATTTAACACGTGAAAGCGATGTCCCAGATTGATTAATTACGATTTAACACGTGAAAATTATTGTGTCAAAGCGATGTCCCAGGAGCGCCATAATCGAAATTATGTCAGCTGAGTTAGGTGGATGAGGACAGTCTTACAGCCTGACAGAGCGTAGATGTTTCTCTATAGGACAAGTCTCGCCTACCATAATTTAAATCAGTATAAGCTGCTCATTTATTTATGCTGAAAGACAGCATGTCGAGTAAATCATAATCGTGAAGTGTCTTGTCTATTTGGCAGTGAAACTGTATTGGATCAGTCTATTACTATCAACTGACACAGATAACATTATTTTCTTCCCTTATAAAGTCACTTTCTTTTCTATTTATTTGATTGTCTTCTATTTCGTACTCTTCACAATTATGACTAATTTCGCCCTCTTCTCTCTACCTTTCATTCTTATCTCTTTTATCCCTTCCTTGTTACCTATGGAATAGGTCTATGTTCTTCAACCATTTATTTTCGTTTCTTTCTTGATTTTCCTGTCGCCACCAATATCTCACATATCCTTCTTTATCTTATCGTTACGTCTGATTAAAATAAAAAATAAAATTGTGCATGGTTACAAGTGAAACGAAATGTTCTGTTTGTTGGTTTGTATCGGATAAAAAACGGGTGTGGGGGTGTGGACGTGGTTCCCGTGGCTCGGAACAGAAATCAGAAGAGGCCTCTTGTGACCATGACAGCAATATTAAGGTTTCATAGAAGAATAGGAGTTTATTGGCTGAATCAAAGACTGCTATATTGTGAGGGATGATTCTACTCCATGGAGTCAATTCACTTGATCAAAGTAAACTGGACGAGTTCTTCCCTGTGAAAAGGATTTGCAAGATCAGCGTGTAAAGACAATGATAATCGGTTCTTTTTTATCTTAGTCATGTTATTAATTGTTCCGGCGCGCTACTAATCTCTCCAGACGCTTGAACATGTAACTCCTCTCTTAGCAGAACACAGACCTTCTGCGAGAGTAGGAGGAAGTAATACGTGATTTATATGCTGATTAGTCTTCTTAAATATCATTCAAAAGTATTATATAAAACGCTGTAACATCTCCATTTTTTAAGATCTAACAAAGGAGATAAAAGTGAAGATAGTTCTGTAATGAGGTAGGTCATAGTTTCCTTTTTATGTTATAATGCCACGCAGATGAAGTCCAGTACAACGAGATGAATGGACCAACTATTACACAAAAAAGATAAAATTAATAATCTAAAATTCCAAAGCAAAAGAGAATTTGGGAGATGTAAACATAGATGGGAGGATTTTAAATTGATCTTTGTAAAATATGAGCGAATGTACTTCATTAAACCAGCAAAGAGTTTTTCAGTACAAGATCTTGCATAATTTACTTAATTAATTAATACGTTACTTCGTTAATTAGCTGGTTAGCCAGTTACTTTGGTCCTTTTGTTGTCTTGTACCTTCACTGTCGTATACTTTGGTCCTTTTGTTGTCTTGTACCGTCACTGTCGGCATAGTTAAGATTTGCTTGAGGATATACTCACAAACTTCAAAGAAGTATGTGAGATGCAAGACAATTTACAACCATATTCTACTGAAAACTCACATGCCGACTAATTTTTCAAATTAACAAACATTATTTATATTAACAGAAAGGAAATAAACATGTTCCGAATACAACAGACACGATCAGACAAAACGCACACTTAACTAGCTGTAGACATTCCTTTATTTTTCCACAAGGCTTTAAAAATTGGCCATGTTTCCTTGTCAAAATTTCCAGTATCAAGAGGTCTACTGCACATTGACGTGTGAGATGGGTATGGAGAAACGAAATGTATAACTAAAAGTTCAATGACCTGACGTCTCCATCATAACGACTTTTGTTTATTTATTGTAAAAGAAGATACACACGACCTTATAGGCTTTTTCGCCTTTAACCTACGGCAACTTCTCCGACATTATTACCTTGCGGGACAGTCCTACTAGGCATTATAACAACAAAAACTATTCTTATAACCTTGAAAGTTTCTTCTGTGTGCAGACATATTCTTGCCAAGAAGTATGGTGAGTGGAGGTAAGTTTTACCCTATTCAGACTCATTTACTCTGTTAGATATAGGTAAATTCGTTTCTCGATCCAGCTCCTCCTCCGCACTTGGGGTAAAATTTCTGCGGAAGGTCTTATACAGAAGATATAAATGCTCCAGAGGGTTTATAGACTTTCCTCCAGTACGAGGGGCACTATATCATTTATACACGTCTTTGGAGTTTTATTTCCGAGAATTTTGTTACAGACTTAGTGGCTCGATTAGATAGTACGGATATATAATGGTAACATCGACCGTTATAGAATAGTCGTAATAAATATGACCTATATTCTGAAATTTCTGCTTCGAATCTGGCATTGACTACACTGGTTGAGGTATTTATTCTTTGTTCCTAGTGTTTTCTGAGAAATTCCAGGGCAATGCATTCATGTAAGCTACAGCAACCAGCATTTAAATCCACATTCACTAGCCACATGTGACACCAGCCACCACCAGTCCACATCCTGAGTCAGATGAATCAAAGCCATGCCCTGATCGTATTTTATCCGGATCCATCCTAACATTATCCCCCCATCTATTCAAATTAATCTCTACCATTCAGAGTAGTCTAAGTGATTGTGTGCCATTGAACTAAATCATATTTTTGTGTATTTATCTTCGTCTCGGTTTAAACCCACACGAAAGGCAGTATGACCTCTGAAACGTTGGTAACCATCGACCAGACTACACAGCGCAACAACCCAGAAGATAGAAATCTTCATACTCATCGCCCTGATGACGGAGGCAGTATGACCTCTGAAACGTTGGTAACCATCGACCAGACTACACAGCGCAACAACCCAGAAGATAGAAATCTTCATACTCATCGCCCTGATGACGGAGGCAGTATGACCTCTGAAACGTTGGTAA
>NW_019060305.1:1410310-1442501 GCF_000696155.1 Zootermopsis nevadensis | reverse complement strand
TCATAATTAATAAAACAGTCCTGCAACAAAAACGGGGGACTCCAGGTTTTACTGTGATCTTGAGTTTTATCGCGAAGCCTTTATTACCCTCAATATGAATACAGCAATAGGCTGCAGCACTGGAGTCCATACCTCCATTCCACATTTCCCTCATTTCATAATTTATTCAACCTTTCCAGACTACACAATCTCTTAACGTACTGAATTTCAGATGGGGAATGAAGAGCATACGTCATGACGTCTCACTGATATCTGGGTATTTCCCACAGCGCAAATCAAATAAAAGATGGTTTATGGTATATTTAATATTGCCGTATCTGTTGCCTTAGTTTGCAAAAAGACTACATCTGAGAACATAAGCTGGCATTAACCATAAACTCTCGGAAGCACAAAAGATTATTTAATTAATATTGAAAATATCAATTACTACCTCAAAGAAAACACAACACGTCTCCAATACAAATGTAAATACGGTTAATTCTATGTAGGTAAATAGTTGCTGTTTATTCTGAGATAAGTACAAAATCCATAATAAAAACACTGTACGCAAAATGCAGACTTACTGAATAGTGAAGCAGGTAATATATATAATTGTTTCAATTGTGCTTCGAAGAGTAAATATGTGGAAACGGTATTACCTACTTTAATGAACAGCCTACTAATATAACATTTTCTAGACACTGGGGTAAACCACGACACACCTAGCTACATAAAATTTGAGGTAAATATCCTAACCGAGATTCAAACCTGACAACTCCGCAATACAAAACAGGAAACCCACTACTACACTCCAACTTTTAGTGTCAGTCGAAAGAAAAATGTTACCACATTGGTCTAAAAAGGGATAAGCAACTATTTGTGGTTCTATTACATTTATGCAAATTTTTCTGATCATTCCGCTTTTAACTTTGGAGTTCACTTGCAATGTAAAGAAATTACTTCATTTGACCGACTTTTACAGCAGCTTATACACGGCCTAACTACAGTTATACAGTAAATCAGTAGAGTTTGCTTTTTAATGATGAGCCGGGACTAGCTACGGGCTGGACGACCGGGGTTGGATCCCCGACGGAGGCAGAGGATTTTTCCTCTAGCCTCTGCGTCCAGACCGGCTCTGGAGCCCACCCAGCCTCCTCTACAATGGGTACCGGGGTCCTTTCCTGGGGGTAAAGCCGGCCGGGACGTGATGCTGACCACTCACCCCCATCTAGTGCTGAGGTCAAGGAAGAGAGGAGCTATACCTCCACTGACCCCAAACGCCTACATGGCGTATAGTGGAACAAACTTCACTTTACTTTGCTTTTTAATGAAAAGAGCCTTTATATATAACAACTAAATCAATATAGTTCGTGATTAACCAGTGCGAAGGTCCAAAACATAAGCAACAGACTAACTAACGTGTCCATCACTCATCACTTGACATTTGACATACATCTGCATTTACTCTAATTATCAGCAAGAATTGTGCAATGCGGGATTCGCACGTCGTATATGAGCGTTATGACCCGCACCCAATTGGAAATATTCTAGCGTAACAAAAAAAGGAAACAGCGATCACATTTAAAATATTCTTGTATCTAAATACTGCTCATTGAATGTTCACAGATTTCACTGACTAGCGAATGAGCACAAAATTTAAGGTGCATTAGAAGAAGAAGGTTACCGTTTGCTGTTTACAAAACACAATCAATAAACTTATATGAACAGTATTTGAATAAAAATTTCCTTGGATATTTTCCATCGTCTAGTAAAACAATAAAATAGAAGACGACGTTTCAGAGATGGGGCTCTATCTCCGTCTTCAGGTACCTACTCTGTTGGGCCCAATATATAGAGCTAATCCCTATCTCCAGACAAAGTAAAAAAGTGAAACTTTTAGATTTCATATATATGAACAGTACTTTAAAAAGACATTTTAACGTTTGAACCTGGGCTCACTCCAAATGAAATTTTATAGAAATCTGCGAATCATATTCTAAAATAAAAATATGTTAATGAATTGTTAAACATGTAACTGTCATATTCTGACAACAGAACCCGACTATTCAATACCTGAGCCTGACAATGGACTTATTCATGAGGCAGTTTAATCCACCACCGTAAACCCCATTAACAAATCAAACGAACAATAGCACGTGATCTCTCGTTACATATACTGTCCTTTTCTGGTGATGTACTTTACCAACCACACTTCGGACAAATTTCATTTATAACTCCATATTCAATATTAATAATTCACGAGCCTTCATGCTAACGAATTCTAACTTCGCAACCGTTCTTATTTTCATAATACATTTTCAAAGCACATATTATTTTCTCCTATATACGAAGTTTCCTACAAATTTGTCAGTACCACACTACAGAAAAAACGTAACTACAAATCTATTGATAATAAAGACACAACTTTCAGCGGTCAAGTTACGTGGAAGTGAACAACGAAATCAACTGTGCAGCTGCCGACCAATTATTTATTTAAAAAAATATTCTTCAATTTCATTGCTTATGTACCGTCGAATGGTGTGATGATTTGAAAATGATGAATTGGAACTGATGTGGAGAAAAGTATATATTACCTACTTAAAGAACTAGCCCAGAATTTACGTACAGGGACCGAGGAAAACCAAATGAAAAACCTGTAAGGTCGCCGATTTCGTGTTCGAGTTTCGAAACCGAAACCTCCCGAGTATGAAACAGCAGTGTCAACCATTGAACCACGAACTCGGATCTTCCGTGATGCAAGTACCGTCCTTTGGATAACGTTACATGCCAATGCACACGAAAGTCGTAACTGATGTAAATTCATGTAAACGTTCAGCGTGGTATTACATGAAGTATGGTTTCATAAAGTGCGACCTTTTTATGCTCAGCGCTTTATAACAAACCATCGTCTTATAAATTGTTTGATTTAAAAGACAGACTAAAAGATAAATGTTTTTGACACTGATAATGACCTCTTCAGGTAGAAACGAGTTTGGCACTAACTGGTTTTTCAAAGTGTAAACAGTTTTGTTTGTATGCATGATTTTATATGTTTTAGATAAACAAAATAATAGTTTTATTCGTTGTTTGCACTGTATTTATTATATGGCACATCAATTAAAGTGTTAGCTTTGGAATTTAAATTCATTCCATGAATCTCGGTTGATTAATTCACTCACTTGTATTTATGTCCTGTTGATCTTCGTCTGGCACAATACTTCCGACTGATGCGCTTAGCCGCCATCTTGTGTATTAATATTGCACGTCCAACTCATGACGAATGCAAGGTTGCAATGAGTGCAATGAGTCCATTCGAACTCAGGTCAAACGCATATATCTTTTTGCATAGGTGATTGTGACGCACCCGGTGCTAAGTGGACAGTCTTGAGATCTCAAGTAAAGAAGTAAATACAAATTATGACGTTATCTAGAGACAGCAACCAAAGCGTAATTCATGCAATGACATCATTAACCGCCAATCATAAAGAATTTAAAACAATGTGTTCACAAATACATAAAATAACAAAATCATTTAATCAGGTAAATATAAAGCGATTAACTTCGGAGTAATGACAGAGTAGAAATCCCTAACCGTTTTATTGATGTTTAAGTTGAATACTTAGTTCAATATTTGTGGAATAGATACAAACTCATTCATTTCTTCCAACTAGTTTCCGATTATCTTTGTAATTCAGAAGCAAAACTAAAGGAGGGACAAATTCTCTTTCGTTTCTCTGTGTCAGATACCTAGAAACTGACAAATGGCTCTACCAATCAGTAATAAAATCACAATCCAATCAGATTCGCCTGCAAGGACATAATAAGTGACAAGGAGTGAGGATATAAATAAAAGCCAAACAAGAAGTACTTTTACATTCAGACAGCAGTCATTTGGTGGTACAAATCTTGACTTTGGTCAGGCAGTACAGTGCATCGCAACTAGAAGACCTCAGTGGTAGGAGCAAAGTTAAAATTAAGATCTTCAGCAGCATGGACGATAGTCAAAGCATATTCACAGCAGTATGTGTTGGATTGTGTATCGCATTTGTTTTGTATCTATTAAAAATATATATACATTTGCGGGAAAGGATCGTGTTTATCCTGACTGCAATAATTTTAAACTACCTCGCTATAGTTGTTGCCGTTTGGGCAAGAGAACAAATGACGTCTGCAGTGAATCGCTTCAAGGATGAAATTTTATAATTTGAGATATATTCTTATACGTCTACTTTTTAAGGAACAGTAAATATCAAAGTAACTTTGAATGTTTTAAAACGAAGAAATTCCTAAATTTATATTGCAGATTTGTTTAGCAATTTTGAACACGCTAAAGAGTTTTCAATACATGTATACCTCACACAGTTTAGATATCCTGGATAATTTTATTTTATTTAATAAGTTAAAGAAGACGTTTTAGTATTGACTATATATCTAACTTATACCCATATAAGTACATGCAGTCTACGACCTATTAATCATTTAAAATGGAAGTGATGGCAGTTTAAATGCGTAATGCTGCACAGAGGTAAATATTTAAGACTAAAATCTCATAATATTGACGACATACATACCGTGTGGAAGATGATGTAAAGAACGTCAGATAGAAGTAACTTGTCTGTGAGTTAATTATAAATGTACGAGAGAAGATCACAAAATTCGTGGGCCACCTTTAATGAGCAGGTAAGTCTCTCGACACCGTATCAAACACAGAAAGATATTCAGTATATTGAGGATAATCAAATAAATTATTTTGGCAACAGATCATTAACTATGAATTAAAAATTGAATGGAGCAGACGTTAACGTTGAACGTATCGTTCACGTTTTATCTGGAAACTTACATATTTGGAAATTCGCCCAAGTAGATCCAGACTTTGGTGTCATGCATGTCTCGCAGGTAGTACTGTATTTGTTATAACTGGTAAAACTAACGGAGGAACGAATTCTTTTCCATTTTTCAGTGTTTGGCATATTGAAACTGGCAGTATCAATCCGTAATGAAACCACAAACCAAATCAAATTCGTCTGCAAAGAAATAATTGTCGATTGGTGGGGATGAAAGTAAAACCTACCCCCCCCCCTCCTGCCGCCTCAGAAACTACTTTTACATTCAGACGTAACTCTTTGACTTCGACCTGGAAGCGTAGTCTACCGCAATCGGGAAGAGCGAGTGATAAGCGGACAGGAAAACCAAGAACTCCAGCAGCATGGACGAGAATACAAACACTCTTACAGCAATATTTTCAGGGTTGTGTTTCGCATTTTCGTTGTATCTGTTAACAAGATGTATGCACTTTCCGGAAAGGATTTCTTTTCTTTGGCTTAGAGTATTTGTGAACATTGCCACTCTTATTGCTATCGTCTTCATGATTGAAAAAGTAGGCTCGCAAGAAGATTAAAACGTATCTAACAAATCTTAATAAAGATTTGTAATTTGCGATAATATTCTTATACGCCCACATTTTAAGGAACAATACAAATCAAAGTAACTTCTTATGTTTTAAAATACAGCAATTCATGAATCTGGATTACAAATTTTATTAGTGGTTTTAGAGACATTAAATACTTTTTAATACAATTATACCTCACGGTTTAGTGATGTTGAAAATTATCATCAATGAGTATTTAAAGAAGACATTTTAATACTGTCTATATAAGTTTTATTTAAACACGCGCAAACGTACGAAGTCTTTGGCCAATTAACCATTTAAGAATAGAAGTGATACAGTTTTTAATGTGTAATGCTGCATAGAGGAAAAGACTGAAGGCTAAAATGCCACAATGATTACGACATTGTCTATACTGTGTGAAGATAAATGAAGATAACTACAGATGGAAAAAGAAATATGTGTGGGTGTACCAAGTGAAAACCATGAAAACTGTGGGCATTCACTTCTAAGCAGGTAGGTCTATCGGCACGTGAAGAACGTTTGATTATATAGCATTTATGCTAATGAAATATCCTGTTAACACAACCAGATCTCATCTACTACCAGTTATCATGGTTAAGGTTCTTCGTAGCTTCTTTTCCTGAACTATTATTCCAGCAATCTCCTCCGAGATATTACCTTAAAAGAACCGTCACTTCTTTCCACATTATATCTATTTTTAACTAGGAGACTGCTGTAAAACATTTCATGAAAAATATAATTTTAGTCATTTTAAGGGCATGCAAAGCAATCACAAGCATGGATTCATACTCTTCTAAAAATTTGGCTGAAATCAGTATGCAATTTGAAGTCTTAAATACGTACACGTTTTAAACAAATGCCTGATTATGACCCGAAGGGCCAAAACATGTATTGTATGTACGTAATATTTATGTAGTTACGCTCTGCTGACGGACATGCGTATTATTTTACACGAAAGCCTTTCCAAGTCGTCGTCACATAATACATCTCAAATAACAAGGCATAAGCAACAATCGAAACGCAATGAAGTTGGTATAGACGATCTATTAAGAACAAAATTGCTTTGTCTTAACGTTATGTTCGATCTTTAATTGCTTCAATGGCGACATGAATGAGATCCGTGGTTGATACAAGGGGATTCTGGATATATTAAAGAGACAGGTCTTGAATACAACGGGCCAACATACTAAGTCATGTTCTGCATGAGTAGTATATTGAAAACGCTTGCGAATATACATTTGTTGAAAATAAAATTGTCTATGGTCGGGCTTCTTAGGTTGTTGGACTTTGTCCATCGTCCAAGGTTAAAATGCACACGACATTTCTAAAACAGGGTCCATTTTCGTCTTCCCGTGTATGGGGCAGGGACATCTATTCTGTTCGGTCCGATAGGAGAAGCTACTCTCAATCACTGGACAATCTGAATCAAAACAGCGACACAAGTATAAAGACTTGAGGTCAGGTTTTTTCGACGAGGGACAATAACAAATACAGAAAGCGTGTGGGAGTCAAAAGACTGAAACTAAATTGGAGGAGGAGATAAAATTGTCTAATCTTCAGATTCGAACGTGGAACCTTCAATTGGAAAAGAGTGTACAAATGCGTAGTTGTCAAAAGCCAGTCACTAACGTCTGCATCAAGCAATGACTTCATTTGGCAATACATAAATATTTACGTATTTGTAAAAATAAATGCCGATTCCGGAGAAATCGTTAACCATTGTATTAAAGTTAAAGTTATAGTTATCTGGAAACTTACCTATTTGAAGATAGTCGTGATCTTCATGATTCAGAAGTTTTAAAACTAAGTGAGAAAGCATCCTCTCTATTTTTTAGAGTGAGACGTATCTTGAAACATAAGTGGCTGCATCATTCCGTAATGAAATCAAAATCCAATCAGATTCGTCTACAAAGAAATAGAAGGTGACGAAGGGTGGGGGTAGGAGTTAAAGCCATCCCCTACTTCAGAAGAAATACCCTTACCTTCAGTTAGCAGTAGTTCGGTGGTGGAATTCTTTGATTTTGAATAGACAGTGTAGTCTGTTGCAAGCAGAGAAGTTTAGTGATAGAACAGAAGTTAAAATCAAGAAGTTTAGCTACACGGACATCGAAATGGAATTGAACATATTGTCAGCTGTAATAGTTGCTTTGTTTATCACGTTAGCTTTGGAACTGATACAAAAATTTCTACAACTGTCGGATATCACAAAGTTTGTTTTTATTTCGCTATTTATTTGCGTTCTGACTATAATTTCTATCGTTCGGATGCTACAAGAAATAGACATACAAGGATATTTTGAAATTTCAAACAAATCTATGATGCATCACTTCAAGAATGAACATTTATAGTTTTCGATAACATTCTTATATGCGTACAGTTTAAGGAACAATATACATGAATATAACTTGGAATATTTTAAGAAGAAACCATTTTTGACTTCGGATTTTAAACTTATGTACTTACTTATTTAGTTATTATAAAGACATTGAAGGCTTTTTAAAATTATTTATAACTTACACAATATAGTGCTGTTCAAGAATTTAATTTCCCTGAAAAATTTAAATAAAACGTTTTAATACTGTCTATAGTTATGGCTTATAAACATATAAGCGTTTGTACTGGATGGCCTATTAGCTACTTCAAAGTAGAAGTGATAAAGTTTAAATGGGCAATGTTACATGGAGTAAATCAGTAGTGACGTTACAGATTTCAATATCACGATGTTTACTACAATTGGAAACAACTTTGTGTACCTGTAATTTTGTCGGCGTAACAGGTGAAAATTGTGAAAGTCGTGGACCTATATTTCTGAACAGGTAAGTCTGCAGTAATCAAACAAATTACATAAATCAAATGCACACTTTTCTACAGGAAATTCAATGATTTTTATATTCGAACTTGCAGAAACGGAGCACATAGATGGATCGGATTTATTAGAGGTTTAAATATGTCTAAAAATGTAGGTTTTCAATTTAAGTTGAAATTTCCGCGAAGTCGTCCTTGAAAAATTGTATAGCTTTAATGAAACTCAAACATTTATTGAGTTATTATCAAATTTCAGTTATTGCTTAAAATGTTAAGAGTATAATCTTCATGACAAACTAAAATTAAAAATTTTACGACTGTAATTCATCTTAGTTTAAATCCTCATTGTGGCTAAAACATTCGTGTTCATTAACATCGTGTCTCTCTACTAGATATTTTCATATATATTACGCTAATTGTGTAATATAGATTGATTCATTAAACTCTGATAACATCTATGTTTCATTATCGTAAAGAAGAGTGAGAGCTAACGGAAATTCATAAAATGTTTACTGAATTTCTGTTTGAAAAGTTATTTCCTAATTCTATGTTTCAGGTCCCGACTTACTTGTGAAGACAGGATCATAGTATACTCAAGATTGTTTCAACCTGACCATCAAATCTATACAGACAATTTTTGGAACCACGACAATAATAACCATACTAAAACAGTAAAACACTAATTATGCTGTTAGTATCAGTGGATTTCTGTACTTTATCCACTATTTTATATTCCGAAGAGAACAGATCATTTTCGTAACTTCGTTTCCGACCTCAGATGAAAGAGTACCAGCACTTACTCGGTTGGGTTTCTTAGACAGAGCAAATGTCAGTCAATGAACTTTGTATTGTGTGTGGAGTACTAAGAAGACGGGAAATGTAGAGGTATTTAATAGTATTAATTACAGTATGGCCCCCCCCCCCCCCGAATTGGTTACTGGTTTAACAGTGTTAACACGAAGATCACACGGCAACTTTATGTGAAGTTCATCACCTTAGATATTTGTTATAAACATGAGATATTTGATTATAATCACTTAAAAATTTTCTTTGAACTTAGACAAACTGATTTAATTAGGTGAGAAAACTAATAAAAAAAATTCTAGACAACTTCCCAAAACGATAAAAATAATATTTGATTTTAAAAGTCGAAAAGTAGTCTTATCATATTTGAATAGAAACGTACCAAATTTATTCCGTTCTACCAAAATACAACGGCTGCAGATACTCATTTTCCATAATAGTAATACACGAAATGCTACAGATATTACTTTTATTTCTTTAAAGTGTAAAAGAATGCCCCTGAGATAGAATAAAAAAATATATTTAAGTGATTACCTTCTTATATTTAAAATTCATCAGCCAAGCAGGAATATAAACCCCAATTTTCGAGCATTCCAAGACCATATTTAAAGAACTTTGGACCTTAAAAACTCAAACTGCGCTTGATGCAAGTCAGTATCAAATTTAATTCGCTGCTGCTGACGGAAAGAAGTATTTTAAAATTATATTACGTTACACTACGTAACATTGGCCCTTTGAGAACAATTAAGGACTCACTATTGCTTCAAGTATATTAATGGACAAGCAAAGATACTTAGAAGGCTTTCTCCTAAGGAAACCTCTAAAACCAGTTCAAAGGCAAGGCTTAAATAGTCTAATATTGAAAGGTGTCCAAGGGAGTTTGAATACTACAGCAGGTATTTCATTCAGTTATCGATGGCCCTGTTTCTCGATTCATTATGGTCACAAACTGCAATCCGAAACGTTTTAGAATATTATCAATATTTAAGAATATAAGAAAATATTTTGTAATTTAATGTGTATAGCTAGTACAACAAAAATACACCTTCATCTGAAGTAAATTAACATCAATGTCCATAGAGCATTAAATTTAGAATTAGGGAAGTATGCACACATGTAAAGTACACTTTTCTAGTATTCATATGTTACATTGTACCCCTGACTTAGATTGTTACTCGAGATTCAAAATAGTCCAGCACGCAGAAAACTTTCCACGCAAACAATTTGTTTGAAAATTCCGAAAAGTAACTCCGTATTCTTTATAGACATGTTCCCTTTAATAATGTCGCATAAAAATGTTAAGACTTTCTTCTGTTTTTTTCCAGTCCTATGCATGTTCTTCGACGACAGGCCTACGGAGATGCTTGAATAAAACACGAGAGTGAAGCCGAAATTCCCTAAAGAATATGAAGCATAATTAAATGACAAAGCATGCAACTGTTTACATAACTGTCCCCTGTCTTCAACAACGTGCATTATAAACTTTTAATTATATTCTTAATATTCGTCTGTATATCACACATATCTTATATGAAATTTAATTAATGTTCGCATCTTAATTTTCTTCAAGACTTTAACATTCTGTAATAACTACCTAACGTTAAGGCGACATTTATGCTTAAATTGTGGTTGTCTTTGCCTCAAGCGTTTGGGCTTTATTTTAATAAATTTGTTTTAATGAAAAATATAAATTTTTATAACATGAGGTGAGTTCTGGGGCTATATTAGCTTTGTGTTAAAACTTTTCTGGTTCAGCATATTTTGTAATGCGGAAATAATCCATCCTCTGGACTAATGGCTACATTCTTAACATGTTCATCGAAATGCGAACTTTTTATTATTACTTTAATTAAACATTTCTCACAGTAAAACCCAAAGTTTTCAGTTTAAAAGTCGGATCTATTAGGAGAGCAAATCTGAGAGAGAAAGACAAAGTGAGAGAGAAGAAACGAATAAATTTGAAACAACTAATAATTAAACAACCTATGAGCCCTAAATCGTGTTGTTTTCGGTAAAGTACAATCTTGTATAGCCTGCTATAGAACTACAACCTAACATGTACAGTGCCACCTAAAGTTTAAAGGCAAATTTTATATTTATATTTAAATTGTATATATGCTTTGTTCTAAAGAATAAATTTAACAAAGGATGGTAAAAACAATTCGAAAGACCACTGAGTGGATTTTAACTTTTTTGGACCTACATTACGTATGGCAGCGCGGAGATTGATCCATGTTTGAAGTAGATTCCTATCCATGATCCCAGTTTTCGACTCATATAAGGCAGCGAGAGCCTTGTTATAAATCAGTGATAAGAGCAGTTATATTTAATTATGAAGAACGTTTATATAACTCTGAAGACCCCCCCTCCTCCCCGAATCTCAGGTCCCACGTCGGCACTAAGTTACTTCGAAACATTTCGTTACTTACGTCACGGTTATGGACCGTCACAGCAGCAACGCTATAGAACATGGCTGCGCTCTGGGAAATCTCACCGCGTACTCTGGTAAATACTGAGAAGCTGATGATGGAGACGGCAAGCTCCACTGAAACGTCGATCAATATCCGTCTAGTACCTCTAAAGACAGCTATTTTCATAGAGGTCGCTGTGAAAACTTCAAAATTCGCCCAGCATACCTCTATTGCGACCGAGTTGGCATAAATTTAGCACATTTAACAACGGCTACGCGATGTATTAAGAAATTCTCATTTTTGTGGCAAACTCTACAATAAAATATTTTCATTATTGTGGCGAACTCTACAACGATCTGACCACTAAAATTATACACCTAAATACGCAGGGCTTCATATAAAATACGATAAAATTATTACACCTTAATTTGTATTGCAAAATAATTGATTAAAGTGAGGAAATGTTTTTTAACAAAAGAGAAGGCAGTTCTGTCAAAGGGAGTTAATGAAATGCCACACGGGAGCAAAGTGAGTCACGCGCACATTATAACTGGTGTAAAAAAAGCATCTTAAACATTTCGTGACATTACAAAGTGATCTTATGCTGGTGCAAAATTAATCAATCAACAAGTTGGTCACAAATGCCAGTCATGCCCTGAAACGTATGCAGTCGCCAGACGGTGGACCATGATGCAATTTGTCTTCCTCCACCAGACTGTCCGAATGATTCGACATCGATCGGCTGCAGAGATCACCCGTAAGTTTGAACTTAAACGGAAACGGAACTGCGCTGTGAACTTTGCCTTCCCTTCTCAGCCCACTGACGCTGTCAGCTACCTTGTACACAAACATCAAAGTGTACGTATCTTAATCAGAGCTGGAAGAACTCTGGTAGTTCTACTGCAGCTGTGGCCCCTAGTTGAAAACTTTCATTTAAATTTTCTAGGATCTAACCACACGAAAGGCAGTATGACCTCTGAAACGTTGGTAAACATCTACCAGACTACACAGCGCAACAAACCAGAAGACAGATATTTTCAAGGTTTTTAACACTTTACCTGAATTCTTCAAACAAAATAATGGGACAGTACCCTGAAACAGATCACTGCTACCTCTCTACATATCCTTCCTGATTTAATTATCCATAAGTCGAAAAAATTTTGACGCAACATAAATACTACGCTATTAAAAACACGTGCTATACAAATCATAATCTGTTAACCTAATTAATAACAAAGGCTATGTTGTCTGAAGGTTTGTGGCAATAATTGATTCACATCTAGAACATTTTCTGTCTGAAATGTAAATGACACTTATAAGTAAACTATGAACAAAGACCAAAATAATTATTCTACACATTAAACACTTCTAGCCTCTTATGTGTTAGGCTGTACCATTGTGTTACTACGTTACTTGAGGTTCACAAGATCCAACAACCAGGAAACCATTTCAGCAAAATAATTTGTTTAAAAATTCCGATCAGGGACTCCTTGTTGGTAAAATACCACCACCCTTTAAAGTAATGCAAGAAAACGTTTAACAGATTTTCCTTCTTTCAGGCCTGAGGTTAAGGCTCTTCTTCGAGGACACTCCTACCGACGGATGCTTGACTAAGACAAGAAAATGACATTTTCTACAGAACATGAAACACAATTTTACACGTATAATTTTCTATGTAACTGTCCATAAAACTGCATCGTTACTTCAATAACGTTAATTCTATACTTCTAAGTAGTATTCTTAGCATTTAATGTCCACCTATACGACACACACAACTTTTATTAAATAAAATTAATGCTCGCATCTTAATTTTCTGCAAGTCTGTAAGGATCTCTTTCCGTACCCAAGGTGTAAGGCTACATTTATATTCGAGTTGTGGGTGGTTTAGACCAGTGCTTCTCAAAACTATCTGATGAGGCGAACCGGCAGTCTGCTTCAGGCCTGGACAGGCACAGGATTACGTATGGCAGCTCGAAGCCTCATCATCCTTCTTTATGTGGGATTCCAAACCACGATCTGAGAGTTAAAGTGGTCTAAGGCAACGAGGGTCTCATATATCACCTGTGACACAAACAGCTATAATAAACTATACAAATCGTTAACATAACTTTGAAGACTCCCTGAATCTCAGGTCCTGGGACACTGCCAATTTCTTCCTAGAGCATTTCATTACCATTGAGTAGCAGTTCCGAACTATTAAACGAGCACATTACTGAAGATGGCTGTCTTCTGGCATGTTACCCAGCGTAGTCTGGCAGATAGCGACCGATGAGTCAGAAAAGGTTATTGCCTCCATCGTTGGGTCAGCTTTTCTGAAATGTCGGTCAATATCAACCAGACTATACATTGCAGCATCTCGGAAGACAGCCATTGTCACACTCGTCGCTGTGAGAACCTGAAATCTTAAGCAGCGTATTTTTGTTGTGAACGAATTAGCAGAAATTTAGCGAAATTCAACATTGGCCATGCAACATATAAGAAATATATAAACATTTTTGTGCATTTCATAAATATTTCATTAATAATATTAAAGGGTCGAAATGAATACACAAAGCATAAAATACGATTAAACCCACAGAACCTAACTTGTGTTACTGCACTACAACACAACTGATGAAAGACGTGGAAAGACACTTTCAAATACTTCAAATAAGATTATAAAGTAATTAAATAAAAAGTGTGACACTTCTACCTTCAGGCCAACATAAATGCGTTCACCATTATAATTTATTTTGGTAAGAACAAGGGGGAAAGTGCCCTTGAGACGTGAGTCTTGTTTTCCCCTTGAATCTCTGTACTTTGTTTTTAAACTGATGGTTAGCAGCATTCAAACAGAAGTGCTGAATTTCTTGGTTAATAAAATTTGTCAAACTCTAATAATAGGCCTAAGTGAATTAAATAGAACGAAACATATACACGATACTAAAGATACTCCTGTAACAGAAGTCTTTGTATCGAGTCTCATATCATTTTAAAGAACTGCAAATAATCTTGTATACGCAAAGTTGAAAGGTCGGAATAAAGTTGCCTTAAAACGAAATTCACACAAATTAAATTAGTTCCGATTGCATTATCTGCACGTCTACCATATAACTCTGAACGAAATCTGTTCGCTGGTTTGAATGCTGCCTAAAACGAGGGAAATACATTCAATGGAAGCTGTAGAACAAAAGAAAATCTTTCGAGTTTGCCCGAAATGATACCTGCGGAGCCAGCCTCTCACTAAGACTTGATGAGCTAGTACAGAAGCATGAGGAGGACAACTTTCATATTCAACTGATATGGACACAAGAAAAGAGCATGTTACTTTTTGTAAATGCAGTTCATGTAATGGCCCCTGATATGTTCAGACCAAAATATTTCATTTTCATTCTTCACTATTCCACGGTAGGGAGACTTCCTTCAGAAAGTGGTGCTCGCTTAGCTGGTCACATTTTATTCGCCTCTTGTGTGTAAAGTGAAGGTTTAATTGCCTTGTTCACATTGGACCGCATCCTGTTCGGTTTTCAGCCAGTTAACAACTCTATATTTTCCTTCAGGCTTTACGATCAACATGTTCTATACGTTACTAAACTTTGTGACGCATAAAGTTGCTCAAGTGTCATTGCAACGGTTAATTACAATCTACAGGTACAAGAAGGGTAGATAAATGGAAAATGTTGGAAGGGAATTTTTGGAAAGCTGGCAAAGAACTTTGTGTAGAAGAGCGAAGCTACTGTCGTAATAAACAGCAGGTTACGAAATGTCACAAGGGAAGTATGTAACGTCCAGCAAATAATCGACACAGACACTAAAAAGCATTAAACATTTCGTGGCATTCAAAATTGAAGCGTCAGGGTTTATCCGACGCCATTATGTCTTCATTTTGATGAAGATATTAAGAAAATCTATGAAAAGCTGCGTTCATAATCGTCGGTAGTTCGGCTGTGTTTTGAGAGTCTAGGTGGCAATCGCTATACTATTCTGCTCGGTGTGTGTGTTCCTTCTGTCAGAAAGTGAGGTGAGATTTGGCGAAGTCGTGGAAAACGCTCTATATGAATTTCTACAAAATTAATGGAAATAAAAGAAAAATGAATGGGGAATAATGAACAGGAAATTCTAATTTTCAAGTTTAGTACGTCCCGTGTGAAAAGAAACCACATGATGTAGACCAAATACTTACACGGCTGGTTGAAAATAAACCCCTTCTGTCTGCGTTTGCCCTGCTCTACAGTAAACGGAAGTCCAAGCACTCAGCACGTTCGACCAATTAGCGTTAAAAATAGAACCTAGCGACGTCAAACAGAATCACTGGAACTTGTGTAAGGTAATATTTCACAGCAGTTATCTGCTAGCAAGAAAACTTATCGACATTGGTCTTTTGGGCTCTAACGCAGTTGGGTACAAGAACATGTTGGACGGCGCTACTAACAGGACGGCTAACATCGGTATCTTCAAAGCCGTCAGAACCTCAGATCTCATACAGAAAGGGCACTTCACAAGGTGATAAGGTGTAGTGGTTAGCACTCCTATTCAAATTCCGTTGGTATTCGGTTCAAATCTTCGCCGAAATTAGTGTTGGACTGACAGTCTTCAATATAGAATGCTCCATGAATGAATGAGTGGATTAAGTTCAATTTTCTGCGCCTATTTCTAGGTCAACCACACAAGCATTTATATACATTTGTTTATTTCCCAGCGCTGATAATAATAGATTAATTTTATGTATGGGAATATAAATATCAGCAAGATAAAATATATGAATGTGAAGAAAACAGGCCAAAATACAGAGACAGTAAAGATAAGAAAGGAGTTTCAGAACAAGGTAAAGAGCTTATGGATATCAAGAAGTCTGAATGGGTGTCACAGCTGGTCGCTTCGGGGGATGTCACGATAGACGGATGGTTACCTCAGAATTGCCTTTGTTTCTAGGCAAAACAAAAACAAAAACAAAACGTTCAAGTACACGCCACGTAAAGTACGAGTAAAAAGAATTTCCAGGAACACAAATGATGTTCTTCAGCTGACGAAGCACGACAATTGCAGCTTCTTTTCGTATTTCTACGGTATCACATCAATCTAAGTCCGTCCGCATGTCTGAAAGATTCATTATCTCGCAACTGAACACAAGCGTTACAACACAGAATAAAACAAGAAATAAATATAAGAAGAACGTAAGAAAAACGGAGGATAATAGAAGGAAAGATATAACAGATAATGAAAAAATCAGAAAGGAGTAGAAAATAAATAGATAAACCAGTATAAGAAAGGGTAAATAAATAACTAAATATAGGCCTTTATAAAGAAATAATTTGGGAAAGGAAGACAAACAGAAAAACGATAATGAGCTAATTAACAATCTGATTAGCATGGTAAAATAATTAAAATCACAATTTAACACATGTCAACGTAAGCAAATGCATACGTCAATTTTCTGTAAAAGAACGCACTTTTATAAACAATTAACAGACTTCTAACATTGTTGGTTGTTTAGACTCACAGCGTCTGTTAAGGTATATGGTGGCTGAGTACAATCACTCACAAGAAATTCATTTTACTAGAAATGGAACTAAAAGTAAAGAAAATATTAGAGGTAAGGAAGAAGGAAAGAGAGCAAACAAAGGACAAGAATAAGGAAATACAAATGATACGTAGTTACAGTGAGTGTTCTTCTGTCATCCACACAATGACTGTTCAGCGGATGACAGATGCGAATGCGACCTGTGAGAGCAGCTGCTCTATCCACATAAATGTTACACTTTTGATATGAATATGTTAATTTCAGCAGCAGTACTACGCTTATACTAGTCACAGTCCTCGTCCTAGTGTTACTATTTTATGTAAATTTTAAAACTCGTTGCGTCAACTCAAATGGTGTGTGAAATAGAATGTTCTCATAGCAACGAGAATTTAACGCTGTTCTGGGTTGTGAGCAGTGTCGACCTACAGGTAGATACTGACGTTTCGGAGAGCATACTGCCTCCATAGCTTCTACCCACAAGTCCAAGCAGAATATCTAAACGCGTCGGTCTGTCCTGTCACCACTTTGATCTTTAAATGTAGTCGGAGAAGTCCAGTTGCGTTAAATTTCCTTCAACAACACGACGAGACATTTTCGATTAGAAATGATTTACACTGAGTTTTCGTGGCACGAAATTGCCTAGTCACTACTTCTGCGTGTATCAAGGCAAATAAAGATATCAAAGCAAGCGATTATCCTTTCTAGCCTCACATTTTCCCCACAATATCCGACATCCTGTCTGTCATGACCTCAGTACCGCCCTCTAGAAATCTCAGCGAAAGTTCTTCTTCTTTACACCCTTGTGCTGAGGTTAAACATCCTGAAATGGGGAGCAAAGTCAACATAACTAAAGCAATTTCGCCCGAAGGGACTGAGGAGAAACATTAAATCTCTTTTCAGGATAGCTCTTATTCCATACAGAAATCGAAATCGGTTTCTCTGGAACACACTCCAGATGCTTTCCCGCTGAGCTAACTTATTATATTTATGATATAAATCTATCATATTTTATTAGTATCTGCTATTTTATTAGGTTATATAAGGACCCTATGTTGGCTGATGAACAAATAATGAGCTGTGTTATGAACACGAAAATTCGAAAACTCTATTAAGAAATGTGTATATTAAGACTTAATGTATCTGCTCTAGTGGCAGTGAATATTAAAAATTGTAAATAATAATCTATAAAGTGATTCTATAAGAAACTGAATTTATAGTCAAATCAGATTTTTGAACGATTTGAAAAACTAATCTTTTACGTGTTTGTTAAGAACTAATTACACGCGGGCTACACTGGTTCTGAGAGCATACAGAGCCCTTACTATTCTATAAAAATTGTTGTCAAATTAGACAACCAACCACATTCTGATGTCACTAAATCACATGCACGAAATAGTCTAGAAGCAGATGTTATGTATTCAGCTATTACAAATCATTATTACGGCTTATGATTACGTACATGGAATATTCGTTACCACATTTGTGTGTGTTTCAATTATAAAATCAATCAATATTAATAAGCTATACGAGCAGACATATATTCATTAAATAAAGAAATATCAATTCAGCAAAATATTAATGTCTCTAAATATTTACTTCTGAAATCACTGTGTGCATCATATATCCGAAAAGACAACATTTGAGAGTCAAGTGCGAATATGTAAAGCGCATAAATATTCAAAAACGGAAATATTTATAAAACGAGTCAGTACGTAGTCATATGCGGTATCACTGCCGAGTTACCGTAGTATAAAGGACGTAATGGTAATTCGTGCTTCACTACGTGGGCGATCGTTCGACTAATAACTGCAACTAACCTGAAATAAAATATACACGATTTTGCATAAATATTACATTTTCAAATTACATGTTTCGCAGTTTCCAAATGTATCAGATGCCCCTAGCAAAACACATTCGGTACTTTGATCGATATTTGTGTTTTATACTACAACGAACGACGAAATATATAAACAAATAAACAAGCTACCTTAATTTATTCAAAGATGTAGGCACTTTTCGAAAAGTTTGTATTTACTTCATTGTCAAGATATTTCCCATTTTATGACATCCGACATGTCATTACCTCAGTAACAACAACACGCAACTTGACACTATCCTCAGCCAGTTTAATCCATATAATTACATTTTTTGTACCTTTTCTATTCTCAAAATATCAGTTTAAGTCGGTGGGCCGTTGCGACATTTTATAACATCCTAATTTTTAAAGGTAAGTGATTTTTACACGTAGCGTAGACCCCAGGACCACCCCTATCGGCGACTGATTATTCAACACATAGCCAGCCCTATCCCGTGTCTAGGGGCCATATCTGGTTGTTCACGAGTTTTGCAGTGTAATGGCAGAATGTGTTCAAAACTAAGTGTAATCTACAAATTTTACGTGTACGATCCTAACGTTCACTGTGCGGCGGTGAAATATTCATTTGGAGGAATTTAAGAAGCCAGATTTTCTTCAGAATCCTTAATCTGCTAGCTGTGACTGCAAAGAACTGCACATTAATAAGTCCATGACACTTAATGACCATTTCTGAGCGTAAGTACAATTACATACTAGCCATAGTTATAATTGTTGATATATAGAATCATGCTTCGTACGCAGTTTGTAGGTCGACTAGTCTACGTTTATAACCAAGTTTTTACGTTTTATATGCCTAGACCTAATCCTTAGGCAGCAGTTTTGTTAGTAATTAAGCCTGCGGAGTCCACGAGTGTTCTTATACTGGACTCAGCTAATTTCAACGATAAAGTCAGCTCTCGAATGGCTTTCTTATGCCTCTGTATTTATTTAGTTTGTAATCGAAGTGCAAGTTTTACTATTTTACTGTTGTCCATTCTGCTGAGGTGGATTAATTGTATTTTCTCAGCAACCATCTATTTTCCACTTACCCAATGAATAGGCCCATAGGCCCTCTATCTTTGATTTTAGTTCTATCTAATCTGGTACAACTTCTGATATGTGTCAAAAATTGTACATTTGAACCTCAACTAATAGGCTCACTGCTTTATCTTAAACCAAGTTTCACTTTCATATAGAATACAAGCAATGGTAGTTGGCATGTTTAGCTCATACAATCTGCATGTGGATGATTTAGGAAATCGATTATTTCATTATTTTTAAAAGAATTTTTTAAAAGTAATATGGAATGATTTCGATAATATTAGCGTTAAAATTTAATTACAGTAGTCGCTTATGAAACTGAGTTCCCATTTTGCAGCGTAACTAAAGACAAAGAGCAATTTAGTGCGTCCGTAACGCAGATTTACAATGTTTGTATGTAAGACCAATAAATTAAGCCGTAACTCTGCTGTATTACTGGTACTACAGGCTGTACCTAAATTATCATCACTGAAACTGAACAGCTCTCTTCATTTTAACTACCGACTTTCAACGTCGATTCTGGTAGCTATAGTAACGAAGAACGTAGCATGTGGTACAGGAGTTGTTTCTGACATGAGACTAGTAACTGTTACTAACTTGTTTATGGCTTATTTATAAGATGCACACAACACAAAACAGGAATCAGAAACACTTTCTTTACTGCAAACCTCTTTTATTATATGTTATCATCAGTAGCAGAAGATATGTTGCATTGGCTAATTTTCAAATCATATGGCGAGCCGCATAAAAAGGTTCTGCGGGCCACATACTCCCCGCGGGCCTCAGGCTCTTGACTTCTAGCATACAGTATGCATTTTAATTTTAAAAAATAAAGAGAACGTTTAGGACGGAAACGGACTGGGAGAAGAGAACGTAGATAGTATAATAATAATAATCAGAATAATAAATATCATAAAACAGGTGGGAAGTCGACTAAAAATAAGGCCAAACGGTGAGATTTTGTGAAGAAATACCCACTTCCACTGAGTTACGTAATCAGTCTTAGTAAAGAATTTGCTATTCACAGCGGTGAGTATGAATATTTCTGTCTTCTGGGTTATTGCGCTGTGTAGTCTGGTCGATGTTTATCAATGTTTCAGAGGTCATACTGCCTCCGTCATCAGGGCGTCATCGCAGCAACCCAGAAGACAGAAATCTTCAATTTGCTATTTATTGATTATTTGCGTCTATTTTCATGATTTCCGTGACGACGTTTAAATAATATTCTCTAAACCACACGTATAAATAGCCTTTCTTTTCCACAGTACCATATCACCATTTGGTCTACTGCTGTTACCTTCATTACTGTTGGACAACAAAGTAGTTCAATGAGTCTCTTCTTCTGGCATTCTCTAAATCGCGTTGCCTCACTCTGCATTAATTTCATGGAAAGATTCAAAGCCCCTGTCTTGCAAGTTTAATTAAATTGTCGAGACAATTAAATCGGAACACGTGCAAAGAAGAGCAAATCCCCGCATAATCTTTCCTATAACAAGCCTTGATTTTGTTTTCAATTTAGCTGCCAGTTGATGTGTCCAAGCTAAAGAAATGAAAATTAAGGTTTTGAAGTTCAAAGAATGTTAATATCATGTCACACAAAGACACTGTATTAAGTGCAAAGTTAGGAAATGTCGAATAACATGATATGAATATTATTTGCGGTGATTTTAAAGGATGTGGCCATGGAATATTTTTAAGTATTGTCCTATTAGTGAGGGCCGAACTTTAAACTTCTGAGGCCCTAATTCCACTTTGATACAGTGTTTTATCATCTCAGGGAGTCACTTCTCTTGGTAAACCATATACAGATAAAATAATTTCAAAATATATTCACACTAAAAAAAAAAAAGAAAAAGAAAAGAAAGAAATATATATATATATATATATATTATTCTGACTGAAGGGGACATTAAAATAAAAGAATAAATAAGGAACTAATGTGTGTGAAAGCGTTATATTAGCACTGATGTACAGAGACAACCGTATAAGCTAAGATTAACAGTACACAACAGATTAATTTAAGTGTTAAAACATTTTACAGGCTCCTCACATCTTGAGGCCCCAAAGTGTGGTTTAGTTGGCGTATATCTAAGCCCTTACACACAATTTTTTTAAAAAAATTGGTTCCCATAATGCGGCTGCAGCAATGTTATTGAGAGCTACCTCAGTAAGATTTTAGTCACAAATACGACGACGAAAAGTTTATTTTTTAAGAGCTATGATGAAAAGCTGCTGTTTGAGGAGAATATTTCACATTTAACTCCACCAGAAAATTATTTAGAGTGTCACGCAAACCGTAATCACACACAGTTTTGCACCATTTTTACAGACAAATTTCATCCAGCAGCTTTTGAGTCAGCTGCAACACCCTATCAATAATTCCAACTTTGACCAATTTTACATTTTCTTTTACATAAATGTCCATTTCCTGCAGAGTTGGGATACCATTATTGTACATTTCAAAGGGATTCACATCAGATGGGTCGTTATCTGCACTTGCTATGATAAAAGAAGTCGCTAACATAAAACCATAAAGAGAATATTTAGAAAATTGGTTCCTGAAAGCTTCAATACCGAACTCAGGGAGCAGATCCTCTTGCGGGCAGTTCAGAAACTCTGAAAGTGCATCCAGAAGTGTTTGATGGTATGTGGAGAACAGTCCATCCCAACAGTTTCCCAAAAGATCTGGACTAGCGTTCACGAACAGGAAAAACGACAAATCTATGGCAGGAGAAGCATAGAACGGATTTTGAAAATCAAGAAACTTCACTTCGGCAGGTTTGCCGCCTGAATCATACCGGAAAAGCATGTTGTTCCTGTTAAAGTCACCGTGACACAGAACCGCGAGCGGTTCTTCGGGTGCTAGTAGTTCCCTCAGAAGTGCACTACAATCTTCTATCTTTTGTCGCACCCTTATAATTTTATCCGTATACAATCCACCCACATCAAGCTTCATCTCGATGAACTTGTCCAACGCCAACATTGTAGTGTGACGCATGAACTCCGAGTAACCTACAGTTATCGAATTTGATACAGCCTGTTTCCTCACGAAACGCCTTGCATCTCGTATCTGAGTCACAACACGTTGTTCGTATCTACCGAAATCATTCTTCTTCATTACGTAAGACAAAGCATGAAATCTTGCCAGCCCTTCTAGAGCCAATACAATATGATCGTAATCCATTACCATCGTCTTATCCCCTCCAATCTTGTATCCAAGTGTTCTCAAATCCTGTAGTATGATCATGCCGTTTTCAGGATCTGGCGAAACGTAGTAACATTTTGGGAACAAGTCACAAACTGCCGACAAATTATAAGAATGCCTATCTCCACAAGATGACTTAGCGCAAGTCTGAAGCAACAATGGAACTATTTCAGAAAACATCTTGCTTTCGTTAAAAAACTGATCTTCAGAATTTTGTAATGATCTTAGTATTGCATTAGATGGCACTGCTTTCACCATCACACTGTGTACCTGTTTGCTATTGTTGCCTTCTATATGTATTTCTGCCTCATACATGTCCGATGCAGCATGAAATCCTAGTTGAAGTGGATCCACTAACTTAACAGAGCAATCCAAAATTTTATAAGTGATACCATCACTGTCATTTTCTAAATCTTTTATTAAATTTCCTCCTGCGAACTCGAGGTAAGCTGGCACTTCGGCAATTATGGTCTGTTTAATTCTCTTCAGAGAGTCCCCTTGCTGCAGATTACAACTAGTATCAGCCATGTCGTTGTCACCAACACTATAACCTTACCAGTTACTCAATTAGAACAGTTTCACACGCATGATTTTTCAGATGCAGTCTATAACAGGAACCTTCACTTACTAGTATTGACCCTGAAAGATGTTCACTTCTTTAGATCACAATGCAATTTACGACGAACTTATAGTGACAAAATTTAATCTCGGTTAAGGCCTCCCTAATTACAGCGATGTTTACTTGAAGATAACGTAAAACACTGATACACGTATAATGTGACTTTTCTCTGCCAAGTCCAAGTTACGATTTCACACCCGCACACATATTCGAGAGAACGGATCGTTTAAGCTGTAAGCATGGCTGCTTGCTCAGGAAATAATGCGAGCCCTGTGACAATTTCGTACTTCACATTCATTCTGAAAAAAATCTCCATTCTTTGCATTAATTTCCGAAACCGCAAACAGGAATATTGGCCACGACTCTCCAAGTTCCTCGAAATCTTCTTCCTCTGCGGTTGGGTTTCTCCTCGGGGGTCTTTTGAGTTTGTGGCGATGTGTGTGGTTAACTAGCTGAATGAGGTGTCAGTCAGAGGTTGTTTTCGTGATGGGCGAGTATGAGCACAGGGCAAGTTCGTTTCAGGGGCTGGTTCTAGGGTGAACAAGAGACATGAGATCCCCACTTCAAAGTCTAAATCTCCGGGTTCACATGTGTATTTCGTGCTGCTTCGAGACTTTTGCAGAGGAAATAGGAGATGGCCACAAAGTAAAAATAATCAAAGGATGTCGGACGAACTGGTTCAAGCATTGAAGCACATCTGCCTGCTTCAATGTTATAAATTCAAAGGCTGGCGGCCTAGAAGCCCCTAAACTAACTCTCCGGAAGCTTAGTGAATCATACAATATTAAATTTAACCCCGCCTCCAAAGCTCCAAGAGTTTTATAACGAAATCTGTAATTGGACCGATACGTCCCTTCGTGATACTATACGTGTAGAACTCCACAGAAATGAAAATCGTGATTTTCTGTGACAATGGTTCCTTTTACAAAAACCGGTCATGACCCTAGAAAGCACTGTGACCCCTAAGACCGACAGTTAACTTTTTCTTCAAGAAAGGGCAAGGATTAAGCTGTTAATATTTTCATTGCATGCGGGCGTAGCCAGCAATTAGTAACACTGAAAGATGTAGCTGAACTTCACAAAACAATCTTACAATTATATACCACCTGCGTTAAGAATTAATAACTGCATATTTTGCCCTTGTGTTTCGTAAGATTCTCAGAACAAATAGTGATCATTTTCCTTCTTATAGGAATTAGTTAAATTCCAAATTTATTTCTACATTTTTACAGCAACATTATTTGGCACTGCTTTAAAACAACATACAGATGACTTAAAGTTTCAGAGTACACAAAGTTACTTGTAATTTATTAATATGTGTGCACACTAGTTAAATGAACAATATTTGTGATTTCATGGTTATTTTTCAAGTTCTAAGAACACAAAACAGTCAATTTTCTGTAACGTTTCATAGTACTTAAAGAAAATACCAAAAAGTCATGGAAACTAATCGGAGTGGCGGCTACAAGTATCCTTCATCCACCATTTCTTTTATCAATAAAACCAATCTGTAAGTTACTTCTTCCCCTTCCAATTTTAAATTTTCTCTAATAGACTTGTCGATATTTTCTCTCAAAGGCAAACCATCGTTAAACATTTCAAATATCTTGTGAATATGAATTCGCTTTGATGGTGCCGAAGCCACAAAACCAGCTGTTAGAATGTAGCCATAAACTGCATGTCTGGAAAATTCTTCCTTGAAAGCTTCTATACTATACTCAGGTAACAGCTCCTCCTCTGCACAGTCCATAAATTCAGACATCGCCTTCAGGAGAGTCAGATGATAGGAAGAGAACAACTGCACCCGACGTTCAGCCCTGAGCTCGGGACTAGCATTCAGAAACAGGAACAAAGACAAGTCTATTGCTGGAGAAGCATAGTGGGCGTTTTGGAAGTCCGTGAATTTCACTTCGGTAGGTTTCTCGTCTGTATCGTACCGGAAAAGAATGTTATTTATGTTAAAATTTCCGTGACATAGTACTGCAAGTGGTTCTTTTGGAATGAGCAGTTCGCGAATGACACCCACAGTATCTTGCAACAAAGTTTTTAAACGCTCTGCTCCCGAATCATACTTGTCATCTGTGTTACGGTACTTTACTGCAAACATTTCTAGCGGCTGGAGGGCTGCAAACTGCAGAGTCTTCAAGTAAGCATAAGCATACAATTTTTCTCTGGCTTTGTCTTCTGCACGGTATTTCTTTCCTGGTACGACTTCCTGTACCACACGGCTGTAGAAACTCTGAGGGTCCTTCTTCTTCATTGCATACGATAAAGCGTGAAACCTTGCCAGACCTTCCAAGGCAAGAACTATGTGGTTAAAGTCCATAAACTGTGAGTTATTTCTTACAAGTTTGTATCCACTCTGCTGAATATCTTCAAGTACAATCAGGGAGTCCTTAAATTTTCTACATGAATAGTAGCATTTGGGAAATAAAAAGTGCGATTTGCAAAGGTTGCTTGAAGATTCCCGGTTGTAATAAGCAGCTGTAAATGGTGACGAAAGTAATAACGGTATAATATCACTGAACATCTTACTTTCCACATAAAACAGGCGTTTCGAGTCATACATATCTCGAGAACCTGAATTACCCTTAATCGTCTTCACTATTAAGGTCTCTTTTATCACAACCTCACGACTTTCCTCACCATCTAATTTAATACTTCTACTTTCCTCCATCTCTATTTCAGCACGATATGTATCGAACGTCATATTACCTACAGATTTCGAAGACAACAATGACGTGAAGTGGCAATTCAACACTTTGTAACATACGAAGTCTGTATCAGATGGTCCTAACTGGAATGTTTGTCGTCGGGATAGAATGTAAGGCGGTATTTCCCTTGTAAGAACTTGTCTGATACCTTCCAAACTTATTTCAAGATGGTCGTCAAGTCCAATAACGTCATTATCACCCATCACTGGAAGACCTTAAGACACTCCTCACAGCAGTAGCACACTCTTCGTATTTGCGTGGTAACTAACGTCTAAGTTATCAGTTTAACATTCGGAAAGTTTCGTTTCTCTTCGTAAGCTTTTCGTAATAATTATGGCACGTCAGATCAGAGGTTGCTTACAATTGTATCAGTTTATCAAGATAGTTGGTAGTTATATAATTATACAGACAGACATGCATTGTTTACAATGAAATGACGATTGTGTATACTGGGATAAAGAGATGTTACAGACTGACAATGTCAAGAAAATTGCGTAACCGTGGTAACACTGAGAAGAAAGGAAGATATGTATAAAATGTCTCCGTTCATAATACTACGCTGTATGAACTAATTTTTTCATATCCAGGCGAGAAAGTTGCGTAATAAGGATCTTCCTAACTCGAACGTTTCTTTATAGGACTAAAAGATCAAGAAGGGTTAAATTGATTGGTCATGCAGAAACGTGAGAAAAATTAAAAGTGTGTACACAATTTTAATCAAGAAAAAGATCACTGGGGAGACCGAAGAGTAGATGAGGAGATATTAAAGGTTATATTGAGATATAGGGTACATAGATGTCGATTAAGTTCAGCTAGCTTCGAGTAAGTCCAAAAGCATATTGTGAATTCAGTGATGAAGAGAGAACAGAAGTTTAATTTTTTTGAAACACAATAAATACCTCGGAGTAGCCTAAATTAAGCGTTTTTAGAACGTTTCTAGAATTTTCAAAGACAATCATACAAATCATGTCTGAAGGGAATTGGTTGTTATTTGATTCCAGAGAAATGTACAACAGCTTATCAATTTAAAAAAGAATGAGAAAAATCCCTAAGCAATTCTGTCAGACACTTTCAGCCTAAATCAAAATCTCGTCACTGCAAGTAACAGACTAAATTAACAACAGACCTATAACGAAGAGGATCGCTCAATACGAAAACCATTTACTGAATACAACACAACGGAACACAGTTCAAAAGAGTGCAATATTTCGATGTACAACACGAATCTCGTAATTCAAGGGTTTGATATACTAGGACAGGATAATTAAATATATTCGTATTTAATTAAAGAGTTTTGGAACACGCGTAGAAGAAGACGAACAAGAAGAAACATTGAGATTACAAAACATACATTTTACGATTACACATCTCTTTCTAAGACAATTAAAACTTGACAATTATGCGAACAGGTTACATGCATGGAAAAGAGTGAAAAACATTCAAAATTTTGGGAACATACATTATACAAAAACATTAAAAGACAAAAAAATTAATAAACGTTTAAATTAGCTGGTAGTGCGAATCTTAGCGATGGTGAATACACACAAAATTTTGGTAAAAATCTGGATTCTTGTGAACACGGTAATGAATGTTCGGGTTTCGTAAAAAGAGGGTAATTGTAAACTATCTGAACCACTATTAGCTCCTCAAGGAAAATAATACTCTATCCACTAATAATACTACATAATTACACAATTAGCAGACACGAATTTCTAATGAACAATATCTTTAACAACGAATTACTTGCTGCATAATAAGAGTTAAATAATAGTTGCATGCGGGAGTTACATTAAAATGTTCACGCATCAAAATTATTTATTCAAATTAATACAGAAACGGACTAAATTTTTGACTTGTAAACTCACACACGTGCGTACATACACATAAATAAGACAAGACAAGTCGACACGAGCTCAGTTTACGGCAGATGTTTGCTGGTACAGTCAGGTGAGGTAACATTTTAAAGATTACTTTTCCTATGGGACAATAGGTCCAATCTCTCTTCGCGTATTAGCAATATTTAATAACACTGGGTAGTCTAATATTGTTAGCAAACTCCAAACTCTTCTCATTAATTAATTCCAAATGGCAGACATAATTCATTAAACCACACATACTATTATACTGCTGTTTGTAAACTGTAGAGTTCCAATAAATTGATTACCGGTAGGTGTCTCTGGGTGAAGCAAGTTTCATACTAGTAACAAGGTCACGGCGCAACCAATATATTGATCGGGACCCTCTCTTCGTACGCACAACTGCTTATTCTTATGTCTTCGTTAAGTTGTGAGTTATAATCGGGGTCCATCCGACCATCAGCTACACACAGGAGGTAACCTTTATCTTTAAATGTGTCGCTCCTCTGAGTCATCATGCCTTCCTAGGGATCCCCAAAATAACAAACCTTACACATGATTACGTGGTATTCTCTCAAAAGTGTCATACCTACTATCCGATTACCTGCTTTTCTCCCAAGCTATTACCAACAAATCTAAGGTCCGATGACCGACAGTAATATTAAAAACGTTTACTAACAAAACCCAAATTTAAGAAGTTATGAAGTTGTAATCATACCATTTGGACTGACGGATAGCTGCGTTTGTAGTGACGCTCTAAATATTGTACTAACAGAGTTCGATGCCGGTCAGGAGCACTGGGATTCTTCTCTTTACCACGCCCAGACGTGTTGCATAATCCGTCCAGACTCATATTCTTCAAGCACTGAAGGATGTATCTAAGGGAATGAAGGAGAACTAAATACGAAGTTAATTAATCTTCCCATGTAGGATATGCAGGCATATCTATAAATACTTCTGAATATATTGATTTGCGTTGTGATTTTGATTCGGTCAGGCAGAAAATATAACCGGAAGTGTCATTATTTAGCGAGAACTATTTTAATAATTTTACCTAGAACCAATAATCAAACTTATAATCGTGTTTAAGAAGTTTTACTTGAAAATAAGTATGCTTGCCAGACAATAAATTTTATATGAATACTCTGCAAGACAGAAGCAATGACGCGTGAATACTGAACATTAATAGAACAAACGTTTAATACATAGAAAAATTTCCGTATCACAAATTATTCAACAGACATAAGTCTGGTCAGTATATCTGTAATTCCTCCAATTATTCTTCTAAAAATGTAATGTGATTTATATTCGAGGACGCATTAAATAAGGAAACACTGAATGTCTTTGCAGATCTGTAAGAACACACAGCTCTGATAAACTTGCTCAGATCAGCATTGACAAATTTCTGTTAAGCGTTTCACGCTAAGTTTCAAGTTATTGCGTTCGTCTAAACTCTGATGTTGAATTGCCAGCGGTGGCATGGACAATGGATACCTCGATCCGTCTCACCACGAATATTTCATGTGATATACCTGCACAGCGAATTCTCACTGGCGAATGGCAGCATTGTGCACAGCATAACTAAGTGGTTGCTCCCTACCCACAAATCACGAGGTCATGGTCACACACAAACAATGCCATACAGGACAGTTTCATTTGCGAAAGATAAGTCTGACCGAAGTGTTTGCATAATAACACATGCGTTAACACTGATTAATAATTTATTGACTTTATTTTTGAGGTTTTATTCACTAGTAGGATTCAAACCAAGAACCACTTCAAGACTAACACAGATCCAGATTAACAAAAATGTGTACAGCTGTATGTCTTAATATCCTTATTCCGTTTATTAATTAAATTTTACTTTGTTTCCTTTGTGTGTGTCACAGCAGAATTTTGTTTCATAAATACGAAAGCTGCATGTCACACCGTTAAAGAGAGTGTAGAAATAAATATGCAGGCGCACGATATCAGTAAAGATGTCGGTTTTGATCTCCTGGGACGTAACGACGTGTAAGGACCGACGTTTCGGAGAAACGTACTACCTACAGAAGACGAGAACAGACATTTATGAAGGTTTTCACCGTGGAATGTTCTCCACTTCCTGCTAAATTTCACGCAGCCTCAATCAATGCACTTCCCTAACAGCGAGGAGACAAAGAATTACTTAATTAACCGGTCAATTAATTCATTGGAGAAGCATGCGTTTGATAAGAGTCAGTAGAACGAAGAACTGAGAACAAAGGTGGGTGAACTGTTCTGTGCTAGATTTTGCATGTTTTCGACGAAATGAAGGGCTCTCTCAGCACGAAATTCATTCTTACGGTCAATAATTTTTTAGACAATTTTTACCCTTAAAGGGCATTTTAACAGTCTTTAATACTGGAACAAAACAAGAAATATCTTGTATACTTCGCCACCTCTTGACATTCATTCAAGAATCGATTTCGTAATTTTTTCTGTTTCTGTTTCAAAAAATCAATTTATGAACGTATCAACTACCTCTGATATTCCTTCAGAAGTAGGCGATATTAGAAACAGTCAAGTTACGATTTGTCTATGGCTTGAGTTTGAAATTAATTATATGCAGCGTACAGCCAATTAAGCGTGATTAGCAGTTAGATGTTTCAGGCTACGTCGAAATGTGTATATTCAGTGCACGAGCCAGGAGGTTCCTGTGCAAATTACCGCTCCAGCCGCAATATGCGTGCCAAGACAAATACGAGAGAAAGCAGAGAGCCTTCTCCGTTACAGTCAAACTCATCACCATGACACTGAGCTTCTGTTTTTCTAAAAGCTCGATTGAATTTCAATTTTGTATCGTGTAAAATTATATATTTTGCCATTTTTTGCAATTAATTATTTTAACAGCCTATAAAACAACGAAACTAGCAAGATACGACTGGGAGAAGGAAAAAGACGTTTATATTTATAATAATAATATTTGTGGGACTGTGTAGGGACATATTTGACCGCGTTCAGCAAAAGACGGTGTTAGTCTGTCCCGCTGTTTGTGTTGCGACGTTCAAAGATTTTGCTGTGACTTTGAAGAGATATGAAGTGACAGCTTGAACTAGAAAAACCTTCGTGCAGAATTTTTAATCGACTAGCAAACTCAATACTTATCGGTGGGATACAGACAGACGGACATAATGCTATAAGTTAGTCTTTCCTCAAAACCCAACGTCAACTTTGACACACAGTCATCTCGGGGGTATGGGGTGGAGGATAAAAGATACTTGGCTGGGGATTGGCACCCGCCAGCCACAACATCAATCCTTAAAACAAGGCAGAACAACTGTTGAGCGCAGTGCAATATATCATCACGAATGATATGTATATTTTTATTCTGACTTTGAAATCCAATACATTACATACTTCTGTAATTGTATGAATTCGTTTCCACAACCCAACATGCGTTATATTCAATATTTTATTAAAATCGTTCCATCACATACTTTTATTAAAACTATCAAACTTAATGACACGAATGTTCCTTTTTATTATGGATCACATGTTTGACGCCCTTTTATACTTGAAACAGACGTTTGAATGCGACATGTTTGAAATACGTCTGTCATTTCAGACAATGAAACATAAATATTGAATATTATAACTGAAATATTACGACATATCAGTCAGATATTGTAGCTGTGTTTATTTTTTGGTGTTGCTGAACACGACTACATACAAATAAAACAAAGCAAACAAGAAATAACTTATGGAAGCGCTGTAACATGAACGAAGCTATAGCCTTGATAACGAAATACCACGTAAACCATATTTATGAGATAAGTCGTTTTACATGAATGCACTGGGTATCATTCAATTAGCTGCACAGTAATTTACAAATATATTTGACAGAAAGGGTATTTAAAGAGGTTGTGGCTCACATACTCTTTCAGTATTGGCCAAGAATAGAATAAATACAATTAATTTCCTAGTAAAAGCAGTTGCCCCGAAATAATATTCGAACCAGCCGCCTTACGAAT
>NW_019060305.1:1393794-1410096 GCF_000696155.1 Zootermopsis nevadensis | reverse complement strand
CATTCAATTTTGTCTGAAATTACTTTTACTATTATCATAATAATAGCTTACAACAGTCAAGGCACTTGGTACCTCTTCTTTAAACTCCCAAAGTCTTTCACAGTCTTAAATTCAATTGATTTATAGGTTTAATTATACAGATATTTTGAAATAAATTATTCGTGGAGATAGGCTTTTGAACCTTTATCATACTCAAACTACAGATTTGCTTCTTCCAAGTGTGACATAAAAGGTTTTCTGAAAGAATTATTTTCGGCGCACATATTTCACTGTGACGTCGTTTCATCGGCTTCTGTTATAAAATACAAGATCCCACTCCACATTTACCATCTTAGTACGACAAAATTTTACGCATTTTGCAAGCCCATCTCTTCAATTCTCTTCTCATTTCTACTTCCCTCTCATGTATTTTCTCATCCGGCTGTTTCTTTTTGTTTCCTAAGTACTTTTCTATTCTCTCTTCTTATTTTTATTCTCTTTCAAACCACTTCACCTACTACAGAATCACCCCCTCCTCAAGGTGAAGTTGGCCACTTAATGCATAATACATCCAGTTAACCACAGTCAGCATAAGTAGGTCGTAATGAACTTCTTCCATTTAGCATTGCATGTTCGTGTGGCGCTGCCATTCAGAAGCCAAGATGATGAAATCTGGTTATAACAAAGGATATACTTCCCTTTGTCCCAATGATAGTTCAGTCTTGGATCTGCGAGGTTTCCTCTGCTGTAGTTCGAATTTAGCATCCTTCCTTGTGTTCTGTGTGTTGCTTACGGATTTGTGTGTAGGGCTAGAGACATATCTGACAGCTAATTACCTCCTCCTCACAGGAAACTGAACAACATTAATCGCAGAAAGCGACGATACATCAAATAAAAAATATCCTACAGCTTCCAGAATAGAGCATCGGGTAACACACAAACACGACTTGGAAAGCACTCAAAAGCACTTTGGTGTATTTTATTTCATATATTATATAATTCTTTTGTATTTTAATAATTAAAAACCATTTATGATATACAGTATGCCCATTTTTGTTATACATTATATATGTGTATACCAAATGGAAGTACGTTTTACTGGTTCCCTAATCGCTTGAGGGAACACTTTTTTCCATTTGTACAGAAAGGGAAAAAATATCTGTAGTCCATTACCTGATAAAATACTGTATATTTTTTTAAAACTTTTTTCCTTTTATAGAGACTTCATTACCTAAAAATGTTAAAGTTGATATAAGACTGTGTCTCTGAAGTGAATTGAAATATTTATTTTCAACCTGTCACGGATTCATGTGCGTCCTGACTAATCAGGGCCGTGTTCATTTTCCGGCTCGTGTGCCTCCGAAAGTGTGGACGATTTCACGAACAACCGGGGTCGTGCGTGGGCTGGGGTTCGCAACAAAGGCGGTTCGCACCAGCTATAGCCTCCGGAACACGAGCCGAGCGTAAGTAGTCTGAAAGTACCTTTTCCAGGATGCTCCTTTTCACCACGAAAACTTGGGTTCAGTCCCGACTGACCTAACGGCAAGCGTGTTAGACAAAGTGGCACTGGGGTAAGATTTCTTCACACTGATCAACACGTAGGATGTTATGAAAACTAAACTAACCAATCTTGGATAATTTAAGCTGCTGAATACGAAAATCACATTAAAATTTGTCGATTGGCTCCCGTTTTTTAATTATTGTGGGGGTCTCATATTAGCGAGTTACACTACATTATTATCAGTTTTAGTACCACCGCGTTCTTAAAACGTGGCCAGCAACAGCCACCCCTCTCTGCATTATGTGGAAAGTTGTTGCCGCCTCAAATGCATCTTCAACTCTTGCAGTATTTGTCGAATCCGACCAGGTACTGGGAGATTTGTTCTCGGTTAACGGTTCTCTGTATTTGTGTCGTGTAACATTAATATGCCCCGTACTTGTGTAAATAGTCCGGATAACTTCTGTTACGTATGTGGAGAAGTCACGTTTGCTTCAAGAAAGTGTACGTTAACTAAGCCATGAAAGAGGCTTACGAATTGTACTTTGGATGTAAAGTAGGCTATCAGGACAAGAACTGGTCCCCACACATATGCTGCACTACCTGTTCATCAAATCTCAACGCGTTTGAAATGTAAGGCACGTTCTGTGCCTTTCCTAGTGCCCATGGTATGGAGGGACCCAACAAATCACATCACAGACTGTTACTTCTGTCTGGTGCCTCATGTTCGAAAAGGGGTAACAATGAATAAAAAGTGGACAGTGACGTAATAACCATCTGCAATTCGCCCCGTCCCTCACGGTGAACTATTTCCTATTCCAGAACCACCTGAAAGTTTTCTGTATGCTCTGATGAAGATAAAGACACTGATGATGTTCATGTTGAGCTTGATATACACGAAGAAGTACAGCAACCGACTACGACACGAGATCCACCATTTTGTACAAGCCTCTATCCTTCTGAACCGCATACGATCACAGAAAGTGAGCTTAATGACCTCATCAGGGATTTCTAACTGCCGAAGTATAAGGCAGAGCTTTTGGCCTCGAGGCTAGAACAGTGAAATCTTCTCGATCATTCTGTGAAAGTGACATTTCGTACTCGAAATAAAGACTGTGATAAACTATCCAACAGAAGGTGAACTCATTGACTTCTTACGAAAACTGGGGTGCAACATATCATTTAAGATGCATTTCTTGCCCTCACACCTGGATTTCTTCCCGTCAAACTGTGGTGCCCTCAGCGACGAACATGGTGAGCGCTTGCATCAAGACATCTCAGCGATGAAGCAAAGATACAAAAGCAAATGCATTCAATTTTGTCTGAAATTACTTTTACTATTATCATAATAATAGCTTACAACAGTCAAGGCACTTGGTACCTCTTCTTTAAACTCCCAAAGTCTTTCACAGTCTTAAATTCAATTGATTTATAGGTTTAATTATACAGATATTTTGAAATAAATTATTCGTGGAGATAGGCTTTTGAACCTTTATCATACTCAAACTACAGATTTGCTTCTTCCAAGTGTGACATAAAAGGTTTTCTGAAAGAATTATTTTCGGCGCACATATTTCACTGTGACGTCGTTTCATCGGCTTCTGTTATAAAATACAAGATCCCACTCCACATTTACCATCTTAGTACGACAAAATTTTACGCATTTTGCAAGCCCATCTCTTCAATTCTCTTCTCATTTCTACTTCCCTCTCATGTATTTTCTCATCCGGCTGTTTCTTTTTGTTTCCTAAGTACTTTTCTATTCTCTCTTCTTATTTTTATTCTCTTTCAAACCACTTCACCTACTACAGAATCACCCCCTCCTCAAGGTGAAGTTGGCCACTTAATGCATAATACATCCAGTTAACCACAGTCAGCATAAGTAGGTCGTAATGAACTTCTTCCATTTAGCATTGCATGTTCGTGTGGCGCTGCCATTCAGAAGCCAAGATGATGAAATCTGGTTATAACAAAGGATATACTTCCCTTTGTCCCAATGATAGTTCAGTCTTGGATCTGCGAGGTTTCCTCTGCTGTAGTTCGAATTTAGCATCCTTCCTTGTGTTCTGTGTGTTGCTTACGGATTTGTGTGTAGGGCTAGAGACATATCTGACAGCTAATTACCTCCTCCTCACAGGAAACTGAACAACATTAATCGCAGAAAGCGACGATACATCAAATAAAAAATATCCTACAGCTTCCAGAATAGAGCATCGGGTAACACACAAACACGACTTGGAAAGCACTCAAAAGCACTTTGGTGTATTTTATTTCATATATTATATAATTCTTTTGTATTTTAATAATTAAAAACCATTTATGATATACAGTATGCCCATTTTTGTTATACATTATATATGTGTATACCAAATGGAAGTACGTTTTACTGGTTCCCTAATCGCTTGAGGGAACACTTTTTTCCATTTGTACAGAAAGGGAAAAAATATCTGTAGTCCATTACCTGATAAAATACTGTATATTTTTTTAAAACTTTTTTCCTTTTATAGAGACTTCATTACCTAAAAATGTTAAAGTTGATATAAGACTGTGTCTCTGAAGTGAATTGAAATATTTATTTTCAACCTGTCACGGATTCATGTGCGTCCTGACTAATCAGGGCCGTGTTCATTTTCCGGCTCGTGTGCCTCCGAAAGTGTGGACGATTTCACGAACAACCGGGGTCGTGCGTGGGCTGGGGTTCGCAACAAAGGCGGTTCGCACCAGCTATAGCCTCCGGAACACGAGCCGAGCGTAAGTAGTCTGAAAGTACCTTTTCCAGGATGCTCCTTTTCACCACGAAAACTTGGGTTCAGTCCCGACTGACCTAACGGCAAGCGTGTTAGACAAAGTGGCACTGGGGTAAGATTTCTTCACACTGATCAACACGTAGGATGTTATGAAAACTAAACTAACCAATCTTGGATAATTTAAGCTGCTGAATACGAAAATCACATTAAAATTTGTCGATTGGCTCCCGTTTTTTAATTATTGTGGGGGTCTCATATTAGCGAGTTACACTACATTATTATCAGTTTTAGTACCACCGCGTTCTTAAAACGTGGCCAGCAACAGCCACCCCTCTCTGCATTATGTGGAAAGTTGTTGCCGCCTCAAATGCATCTTCAACTCTTGCAGTATTTGTCGAATCCGACCAGGTACTGGGAGATTTGTTCTCGGTTAACGGTTCTCTGTATTTGTGTCGTGTAACATTAATATGCCCCGTACTTGTGTAAATAGTCCGGATAACTTCTGTTACGTATGTGGAGAAGTCACGTTTGCTTCAAGAAAGTGTACGTTAACTAAGCCATGAAAGAGGCTTACGAATTGTACTTTGGATGTAAAGTAGGCTATCAGGACAAGAACTGGTCCCCACACATATGCTGCACTACCTGTTCATCAAATCTCAACGCGTTTGAAATGTAAGGCACGTTCTGTGCCTTTCCTAGTGCCCATGGTATGGAGGGACCCAACAAATCACATCACAGACTGTTACTTCTGTCTGGTGCCTCATGTTCGAAAAGGGGTAACAATGAATAAAAAGTGGACAGTGACGTAATAACCATCTGCAATTCGCCCCGTCCCTCACGGTGAACTATTTCCTATTCCAGAACCACCTGAAAGTTTTCTGTATGCTCTGATGAAGATAAAGACACTGATGATGTTCATGTTGAGCTTGATATACACGAAGAAGTACAGCAACCGACTACGACACGAGATCCACCATTTTGTACAAGCCTCTATCCTTCTGAACCGCATACGATCACAGAAAGTGAGCTTAATGACCTCATCAGGGATTTCTAACTGCCGAAGTATAAGGCAGAGCTTTTGGCCTCGAGGCTAGAACAGTGAAATCTTCTCGATCATTCTGTGAAAGTGACATTTCGTACTCGAAATAAAGACTGTGATAAACTATCCAACAGAAGGTGAACTCATTGACTTCTTACGAAAACTGGGGTGCAACATATCATTTAAGATGCATTTCTTGCCCTCACACCTGGATTTCTTCCCGTCAAACTGTGGTGCCCTCAGCGACGAACATGGTGAGCGCTTGCATCAAGACATCTCAGCGATGAAGCAAAGATACAAAAGCAAATGGAGTGCCGCCATGTTAGCCGCTTATTGTTGGATGGTGAAAAGGGATGCTCCAGTAGCTAAATATAAGCGATGGGTGAAAAGGGGCCGTGTTTGACAAAAGTATGTTCGTAGCTACATCTTACTGCCGTATAACTAAAAAATACCTTGTATAAATATAACAAACTAGTTTTTTTCGAAAACAAGAGCCAATCTGCCGATTTAAGCACTATTTTCGTGTTTAGCACCCCAAAATCTAAAACGCAAGCTTACTTTCATGCCCATAACATGAAATGACCCAAAATTTGTTGAACAGTGTAATCATCTATTACCGCCCGACGACGTGTGCAATAGAAAACACTAACCAGGATATTATTACAATCTGGAGCCTTAGTTAAGGGCTTCATCTCTGACCCAACAATTTTCTGGTCTCAGAAGAAAGGTAATTTTGTTGCTCAGGTAATTTTTACACCGGCTTCGCCGTTCATCTTTATATCGAGCTCTCCTTTGATACTCTTAGTCCCATTGTCGGGCCATTCCTTATAAAATCCGGCTCTGTTTAAATCTGTGACTTTCTTTACGATTTCTACCACATTCTACAGTTCAACCCAGATGAGAAGACAATTGATATTACCTCCTTGATATTGTGTTTTGATCACCAGTTTAAATCACATGTCTCCATACAACCTGGACATATTGATATATTGCTTTACATGTTAGCATATCATCCTAGTGAGAGAAGGATATATCTCAGCGTGATGAGAGACAGCTTTTGTTTACTTGAATTGAATACAAAAGCATTTAGCCAAAGCCACTGACGAGATTTCAACGCAACAAACTCCGAAAAATAAGACAGATAATGCTACATAATTTCGGTAACCTGTAAATAAATATATAGGTTGTATATAAATATTAGACTACCATTATCAGCAACTATTAATTTATATCTTTAAGCGTTGACATTAAGAAACAAAGCTTATTTTTAAGACTTGATGTATAACTTTACTGAATTATATCTAAATACAGAATAACACTTATCGATGTATCGAACATTTTCGATGCGTTATCTCTTAAATATTCGGTTTAAAATATTGTATGCTATTAATCTCTCTCAAATGAGTTGTATCTGTCCCATCAATCTATATTTATTTATTTATTTAATTGATTAATCCCATAATTGTAAGTGTACAGTAAATATTCTTAATCTCTTTATCATATCATCTTCTACATCCTTCTGTTTTCTTTTTTTTCAATTATCGATTTTCGTGGATATTTGAAACAACCGCGCCTTATATTTAGATACACAAGGTAACAATAAATCAAACAGTATACGGAACTCCACAATTCCATCTTCAACTGACATAACAAAGCAATCGATCTGAGATCAGTATGAGACTAAGTTTGTCGCTCCGCGCTGTTCCCTAACAACTGTTACACATAGTTCGTGTAAAAAAGAAGGGGTTGAATATGGAGTCTGTTGTTGCGGTTCGAGCTTATTCATGGGTCCGATTATTGGGGAGGTGCCAGCACGAAGCAGCAGCTACAGGTGGTGTGTTATCCACATGGTCGCAGTACACAGATATTGGACTCCTGGGAATTATAACACGTTGATTTAAATGTAGGTCTTTATCAGGTCAGCCCAGCAATCACTGCCAATTCCCTTGCGACTCACCAAACAGCAACTCGATCTGCCTTCCACGAACCGAGCACTGCATTTTCCGAAGGTGTTATCGGTGCGTAATTCGTAATACGAAACAAAGAGAGACGAAGTAGCATGTGTGTTTCTTATAATAAGATTTTCTTCGTTTGCTCATTCTATTTTCCTCTTCTAAGGGGTCGACATTAACATATTGATTTTGGTCTAATTTCTTACACAATTCTTACTGAAATGTTGGGCATTCTGCAGTAAATCTCGGATAGGCTATCAGCCCACTGTCGGACTTCTACCTAAAATGACACAGCATTACCATATTTTTACGAACAGAGTTCGAAGACGCGATCCCAGAGTTGCCAAGGATCGTGGGGCCACTTTTGTCAGATAATATCATTTGTCGTCATTACCAACAGCTAGGGTGAGTACCAATTGCGTTTTCCGTCGTCATCAACATCTTCCCCCAATTCATCTTTTATAGATACGTAGTCTTTTACAAGAAGTACTGCCAACCAAGTGATTACATGTTGTATGGTCTGTATTGAAAATAAGAGTTAATCAGTTTCTTTAAATATTCCTCTTTAAAATAAACCAAGTGGATCTTAAGGCAATAGAGTGGGAAAACGTGAAATGGATTCACCTGACTCAGGATACGTCCAAGTGCGGGCTTCAATTTAAGGTACATAAAAGCCGGGTAATTTCTTGTGACTAATCGTCTGAGGTTCTCAATAATGTCTCAGCTCCGTTGATAGGCAGAGTTTCTTAAATAACACGGGCAGAACGACAAACAAATTATAATTAACACACTGGGCCTAATCACCAGCGTTAAATATGCCAAGAGAATTAGGCGGTCGATGGCCCCAAATCAAACAGCCAAGACATTTTCAGTTAAATCAGTGACCCGGCATCTTGGTAGGCAGATATTCAGCAGCACTTAAAACATTATGTAAAGTCGTCAATCAGCAAAGCAGGGAGACAGAAATTAAATTACATATCTACCAAACCACTTAGATTACAACTGAGTCAGAGAACCTCTCAAATACTTAGCGGATCAGCAGCGACGCATTCGTGGAGCGGTTACTCATCAAGTATGTACAACAGATGGAAGGCCTATCTGCTTACACTATTCTTAGCTGTTTCATGACCCTACTGTACATGAAAACGTTCTATTTTAAGATAACCTTAAACCTACTTGAATTTTTTCGCGGAATTAAACTAACTGTGTACAAGCGTGGTGAAAGCAGCTGCTTCTTCACATTTTACTGCGACGGCCTATTAATATACACATTTTTATAATCAATGATTAACTAAAAAGAAGAGCCCCTCATGAGAAGCTAACCAATAGTCGCTCAGTTAGTAAAAGCAATGCTCCGCATCTTATAGAACCAAAGACTTATTACCATGCTCATAACAACCCCTACTGGAATCAGGTGAATCCATTCACACCGTCTCACCCGACTCCTTCCAGATCCATTTTAAGTGTTCTTCAGGCTTTAGCATCAGCGAAGAACATCATACGTACAGTCCACGTACGTCTGTCGCATTTCTCGCAACTACATGACCGAAAATCCATTGCTTAAACCCGCTGTTATGTAATAATGGGATCTAAGTAAGATTTGAGGTTTTCACGGCAGTGAGTATGAAGATTTCTGTCTTCTGGGTTGTTGCGCCGTGTAGTCTGGTCGATGTTAACCAACGTTTCAGAGGTCATACTGCTTCCGTCATCAGGGCGATGAATCGCCACATTGGTAAACATCGACCAGACTACACAGCGCAACAACCCAGAAGACAGAAATCTTCATGGAATCTAAGTTTTCCAAAAGCTTCTTACTGCTGTTACAAACTGTTAAACAGAGAAAAAATGTGTTTATATACTACGTACAAATTGGTTGCTTTGACTAACCATCCTTATGAGGTCACAGTCTAGTTTACATATAAGTGAATGTGTGTGTGTTTGTACTCGGGGATACAAAGAGAATTTACACTTCGGTATGACGCAGATGGCAAGGTATTTCAATATATAAGGTTGGTTTAATTACTTAATTAAGTTACATAAATGGTTTATATGAAACACTAATTTGTTTGTATTACAGTAAAACCAGAGGGTTGGTACAAACACTCGTACATTCGAAGCTGATGTTTTACACACATATTAATCACTAAAGTTGTAACTGTACATATTTAAACAAAACATCACGAAGAGGTATGGAGGAGTGGAGGTAGCTGCATGAATTCGTAACCTCAGTTATAGGTGGACAGCTTCATTCTCTGGATCAATTGCGTAAGGGGCTGATTAACAGACCTAATTTAAACTTAAGGGTGAAGAGAAAAATCAGTGCTCCTGCCAGCAGTCAAACGCCTATCATTAATTTGTAACTATTCATTTACTCTACTAGGAAAACAGAACATCGCTTTCTTCCAAATTGTAATATTTCCAATTCTAATGTAAGGTGTATAATAATCTACATAGTACAAAGCTAATTATTTTAAGCTATCCGGAACTAATTAATCATCCATCGACTGGTAAACACTCAACTTGGTCTCAGCAGCTGTTGTGCATTCACCGTGGCCAATTTCGTTCGGATCTGCATATTAGAGTTTAAACAATATTTAATGACGTTCAATATGATAAGGAAAATGGTTACGAATATAGTCTGTTCAGTAACACGTTTCTAGCAGCCACTAAGGGTAGTCAGTAAAATCTGGTTAAAATTATTTCCGTTTCATCATCGTACATTTGGGTTTCCATTCGTAATTTATTGGAGTGATTAACAGCATCATTCGTTACACAAATTCCAGTGAATTTTAATAATGTTTACTGGCCCAGCTTGCATGAAAGGAAAATATGTGGTGGTCGTAACCCTTAGTTTTCCATCTTAATGTCTCAATGTTTCATCCAAAAATATTAAAATCTTTTAAAAAGCACGGAAACCTGGTACACCTTTACAAAATATATGTAAACGGGTAACAAATTTGTGATTTTTAAACATTTATACAAATGCAGTTTAATCTACCAAATATTTTTTTTCCTTATTTACAGTTTACATATCACATTATTTAGCTTTTTTACAAACAGTGGTGCAATGTTATTTTTATTCTACCACTATCACGAGGTTACCCATAAAACGTGGTCCACCTAAAATATCCATGAGACGATGAATGTTTTCCTATCCTCTTGCTGGTTAAGAATTTAAAAATAAACAGTTTGTTAGAAGAGTATATGCAGCCACTCATTCATTGGTTTTAACAAGCAGTCTCTAGATGACATGTGGTTGCTAGGCAACGCACTGGAATCCTCCATGTAATGGGGTACAGTGGTGTCTGAATGCGAAGCACGCTCTACAGTGGTATCATGGACGGAGTCCTCTCATAAATTAGGATATGTCAAGTGGAGAGTTAATTGGAGCGCGGTTGCAAAGAAACCTGACGAGGAGGAAAAGGTCCTTCAAGTGAAGAGGTCACAAGGGGATCTTCTGCGCAAACTAACTGGTCACAGATTAAAACGTAGCCTAAGCATTTCAAACTTCTATCTGACTCACAGAGAGAATGAGAAAAGGAGAAGAAAGACTAGATAGACTGAATAAATAGAAAAGATAAAAAATTGGGAAAGAAATACATGGGGGAAAGATTAAATAAAACGTGCGAGTTTTTGTGTCTGTATGTTAAAAATACACAGAATATTTTACACTTCAGTCGCATTCCAAGACCTAAAACTCAGAGCGCTTTTACTATATGCGACAGTTCTCTGGGTTGTTGCGCCATTCAGTCTGCTTCAAGTTTACCGTCGTTAAAACGGTCCTTGCTGTCTTTCTTTCAACACGACGACCTCAAGAACCCAGATGACAGCCATCTTCATACTCGCCGCGGTGAGAACCTCGCCTGAAACTTCTCCTGTATACAAGAAGTTTGTACTCTTCACCATATATTATTAGGGTGTTAAATTAAAAAAATTAGGGCGAGACATTTAGCACGCAATGAAAACTAGGAAATGCAAAGAATATTTTAATCAGCAAACCTTAGGCACGGTTCACATTACGCGGTTTGCGCCGCGCGGTTCAATGATGGCCAGATTCACCATGGACGTGGAGGAGGCTGCATGTCTGGTACTTTATTCATTTTACACGTGCTTTATCGGTCGAACCGCGTAATGTGAACCGTGCCTAAGAGACGCAGGCGTATATGAAGGAATAATAGGATTTAAACTGGATATTAAATTAGACTTTGATTAGGACTAGATAAGTCTGGCTCCAGTGACAAGCTTTTGTTAGCACTGTAATTAATATTCGTTCCCATAAATGGCAGGGAAGATCTTAACTAGGTGAGCTACTACTACCTTCTCAAGAAGAGGTCTGCTGTGTGTAATCAGTAAGTTGGTTGGTTGGTTAGCCGGTTAGTTAGCTAATAAAGCAGAGAATATTTTCTGATTACAATGCTATCAACAGAGAGAAGTACCATTATAACCAAGAATTTTCCAATAGCAAATCTTAGCAAGTCAATGTATTTCAAAACAGCAAGCATATCTTCAATGTTATGAACGACAATAATGTATCATCCTTCATGTCGGACACTGACACATAAAGAGGTTAATACAGGCCTACGTGTAAAATGAATGTTTACATCCATGATTTTAAAGCTATGCAAAAACCATTAACGAAAGGCGAACTACTGATCAGAAACTAGAATTTTAGAAGGAAATACCTCGTTAATTCTGTTTCAATAACTGCACGCATTAAAAGTCTGCAACACAAACTAAACCTATCATTATTACTCGGAAAAACAGCCTCGTATTATACGCTTCACATGAATATATCTCAAGCACAGGTTGCCATTGCACATCACCTGCCATCGGAACTATACATCAACTTCAAACCTGCTTGATCGATGTGAAACTTAAAATGCACAATACACCCAACTCTCTAACTCTTTTTCGTCTATTCTCTTCGTGTGTTGTGTACCTGATATGATTATCCAGCCACTATAAAAATAATAAATACAAAACATGCTTCGTCTAATGGTTTACACGACTATAAAACAAACATGCTCATACTAAAACCGAACTCGCATTTTTTGAAGAAGAAAACGGACAACCAAATTATCTAAGCAGTAAAGTGTCAGTCTAATGTTCCGGAAATTTCATGCTCATCATGCCAGAAGGGTGTATTAACAAACCGACTGATTTACAACAGACTAGATTTTTATAATTGTTTTACTTAACAAATGTGTATTATTAGCGATCATCACGCACAAATGCAACTATGTGTATCACTGTGTACAGCAGCATCAGCATTATTCCCTCGTGGCTTGATGTAAACCCCAAATATTTTATGCTGTTATGACCAAATACCTCCAATTATGCAACATATCGATACAACCTTCAAGCATGTTGGCCACTATAAGCAGTCGCATCTAACCTTAATGAGGCTGTTAATGGCATTTGAATTACCTCAGAATTAATACAACAGCGCCACTACAGTCACTTCTCTAATCAATAACATCAGTTATTCTAAGCTAAACTGCGAGCCCAATCAACTGTGCGAGTCTGAAATGTCAACATCAAAAACAAGAGAAATTACTTGACACAATCCCACACCAAATTATTCAGAATCTGAAGTTTGGGCTTCTCATTGTGGTGAGTCGATCTTGGTCTTCTAGGTCGTGTGCCGTTGTAAATGGCTGACAAGGTTTCGAATAAACTTAATGTGTCTGTCTCCAAGGAGGATGAAACAGGTCTAACACGAGGCGTGCATGGAAGAGATAAGAAAAGCGTAAAAATTTCATTCGGTAAACCCGAAGTAGGAAACAGGCTACTTGTGAGAATAACATTCATCATTGCGCCACATTCATTTATCACCGGTCGACGAGGTGTGCAACAGCACTGAACTATAAGATGACCATCTTCTGGGTTGTTGCGTCGTCTAGTCTGATAGAAGTTTACCAACGTTTCAGAGGTCCTTGCTGCCTCCATCATCAGGGCGATCGCCCTGAAGATGGAGGCAAACTTCTACCAGACTACACGGCGCAACAACCTAGGAAACAGCCATCTTTAGAGTCGCCTTGAAAACATCAAACCCTACAACATACACTTGGTCTGAAGTTATGGGCTTTATCTGTAACCGGGCAGTTGAATGGTCTTGAAGTGTTTTATTATTTGAACGAGGACAAAGGACATCAGTTAACCTCACACAACAAGTTAAGCACGCGTTAAATTTTACGGTAGGTACTGGTAGCATTGTACAAGTTATTTATAAATCCATAGCAATACTAGTGACTGACCCTAAAACAATCTGTGGGTTTAGCGAGAAAAAAACCGAGACGCGATAAAATCGGATTTCATCGGAGAGCCAGTCCAACGGAGACTGCCAGTTCAGATCAATATTTAATTACAACGGAGGGATGGGATGCCTCTCCTCTCTGTACACCCACAGGCACACACCTACTGTTCTTCTCCAGCTGTTGACAGTCCCCCAGAACAGCGGCAATACTTCGAACATGGCACCAACACAATGTCTATCACAGAAACTCGCGGAAATTATAAAGACACAACAAATGTCGTGAATTTCTCACATCATTAATGGTCACTCTGAAACTCTGACCTTGTCTTCTTCCCTCTAAGAACCTAAATACATATACATGAAATTAAAATTTTACCTGTTCTTAATCTCCCACCCAAAAGAATGTATATAATAAGTATATATTAAATCTTGTCCGTCTAATCACAATAATTCTTTTAGGAACTGAAACATGTCGTGAAACATGAAAAAAATGATGGTCTAATGTAAATCGAATATTTCGATAAAGAACATCATTTAATATTTTAAATATTTTAAATGTTAATTGTTGTAATATTTTAATATTTAATAAGAATTATTGTGATTAGACGGACAAGATTTAATATATACTTATTATATCACAATATGACGCAACTTTACCATCTTGTTAAATATTTAATATGTTTGATAAATAAGTGCTGTGGACAATGTTTGGACCAAGGAATAATAAAAGTAAAAAATACGCAGAAAAAGCAAAAAATGAAGTACTCAATAATTTGCTTCCTTCATTAAATATCACTAGGGAGATCAAATAAAGAAAGATGAGATGGGCGAGACGCGTAGCATACTTTGAAGATACGAGACATTTACAAAATGATAGTAGGAAAACGTCATGACTGGGTAGTTAGTACTCCTGTTTCTTATTCGGGAAGTCCTGGATTCAACTCTCGGCCCAGAGACCGAATTTCCTGACCTACTGACAACGTCGTTAAATTAAATGCAAATAAATAAGAAATCTGTAGGAAAACTGAAACATATTTTGAGAGACCGTGAAATGCATCATTCATGCTTCTTCAAGTTTTGACGGATTTAATAACAGTAACGTCGTTAAATAACATAAGAATTGCTACGGCTGCTAATTAAAGTAATAATATAGAAATATATTATTTAAGTACGTTATTAACATTACATTAATAATGCCGAATAAAGTATCACTTTAAACAATCTTTGCTTCATTTTTACCCAATTTTAGGACATCTAACTTTTATTTAATAGCTTCTCGGCTTTAATAACACAGGCACATGTGTCTAATCTTCAAAACACTTGGCTGTCGTTTCAAAACTCAGACGCTACATTCAATGTACGTTCAAGCACTATTGACGTGGAAGAGGTTTAAGGTTAAAACTTACACAAGCGGAGATGTAAGAAAATTGTTACTGTACCCCTTTGATCCGTAAAAGGCTAAAAGTTCAAGCTGATTCCTCGCTATAAAACTCCGGATACTACTCGTATATTCCCCGAAGGAAAGAGGTTCACATTTATTCTAGGTTTGGCAATGAAGAGGGGAAAAAACCCGTTAAAACTCGTACATTACGACTTGTATTCAAAGAACTGATTCGTGAGGTAGCAGTTTCACGATTCTAAATAACAACTTTGCCCTTTCAGATCTCTTAGATCCATTCCTTAGTGTAGTTCTAGACGTAATGTTCTTACGATTTATTCTTTCTTCAGGGATTACGAAACTGAGTGTCTGTAACGGTGCCGAAAGCCGTTTTTGCCACGCAGACACGGCGCACAATCCTATTCAGTCATCTATCTAATCTGTTTAAATCGTGTTTACATCTTTTCCTGCATAACAGAATGCCACAATATTCCCTTCGGATTCCATTTTAAATTGTAGCTGCCCTCTGTCGGCCATAATCATCTTGAATGTAATTTCCATCATGGTAAACCAGCCCACTGGTGTTTTTGAGAAAAATGTAGATTTTCACCTTCGTTACAGTAAGACACTCACAGGCCAGGATAGACTGTACAAAACAAGAAGTAACCGTAATCTCAGTCTGCTATCCACTTCACCTACCCGCACCATTAATCCAACTCGCCACCTAATGCTTTCTCTATATAAAGTACTTAAAACGCCCAAACTTCGTATATTCAATGAAGATGGAAAATGCAGTGTGTGCCAAAATGTTGGATAACTCTCAAACTCTGGATACTTATAAAAGAGCTTTATGCGTCACACCTGGTAAATTACTGTGTTAAAAATTCCATTTATTTTTAATGATGGATACATATTTTTCATTCCTATATTATGCTTATAATTTTTACTGTTATGTAGAAACATAAAATACCTGTGAACCTACCCAAATATAAACATACCTTATATATAAGGCCTAAAATATCATCACTGGCATTTCAAGGAAATGTTTTTGTGTAGGCTATTATACCTTCCTCTATTGAGTTTATGTAAGACAAATAAAAACATTTATGCATTCAAATAAGACAATGTTAATTTATAATTTATTAGCTATATATGGAAGCCAAGGAGAATTTCAACTTTAAAGATATACCGAAAGAGACTATTTTCAAAGATATTTTAAAATGAAGATTTCTGTCTTCTGGGTTATTGCGCTGTGTAGTCTGGTCGATGTTAACCAACGTTTCAGAGGTCATACTGCCTCCGTCATCAGGGCGATGAATATGCCAATAGGGTGTGAGGAGTTGGATTTTATAGGCAGGGACGTGAAAGGTGTAGCCTGCCCTGAGCCAATGGGAGCAGGTATGGGAGTGGACCAATGGTAGCACGTGGGCGAGGGTGGGAGAGGGAGAGATTG